>JYFJ02001471.1:64557-82823 GCA_000934665.2 Catajapyx aquilonaris
CCACCCCCCCCCCGGGCTCCTTTATTCAAATGTAAGGCAACTGCTGCTTGAGCTGTGCATTTTGGAATCATATTTGCTTATACTATACCACAGTATGTAATTACGCTTTCAACCCATACTGGACTTTCTCATGGTTGGAGTTGCAGGTGTCATAGCTTTGCATTATCATCACCTTGCATTCACCGGAATTTAAACGTCACTCGCGATGTGTAAACGCGGGGCCTTTCCTTCATAACAGTGTTGTTACTCACCATGACACCTGGTTGACCTCCTGTCCTCTGTGTCTTTTCAGATGCCTGCTTGCGTTGCCAGGCTGAACACAAGGTGGACAGTCGGTCCGGACGGCAGGACTGCGTGGTGGTATGGGGAGAGTGCAACCACTCCTTCCATCACTGCTGTATGAGCCTCTGGGTTAAGCAAAACAACCGATGTCCCCTCTGCCAGCAGGAGTGGTCCGTGCAGCGAATGGGAAAATAGGACACTACTTATGTTTTGTAATTATCAGCTGATTGCTTGGAGGGTGGAAATAAGAAGCTTTTTTTTTTGCATGTGGATTCATATCCCTTTCAGTTGATGCTGCAAGGAGAGAGTGTTGCCCATGATCCTTGTGATGAGTGGACGTTGCTCTGTGTGATTGCGTCCGTGCATAGACCTGATGCTGCTCCAGGACTAGTTTTTGAGCAGTCATCCCAAGTATGTACATAGGAATAAATGGGATGCACATGACGTGCCGGTGTACCGTCGATGAGTGTGAAGATACCTTTGCCCATATAATTGTGTTAGTAATACCAATACTTGTATGACCTCAAAATGTGTATTTCAACATGTCCGAACAAGCTGTCAATTAAATGTGTGGGTACTTTTTTTTGGCTGCATATTTCTATTTTTCATTTTAATATTAGTCTGCGTATTGGGTATCACTGTGACACACTTGTGTACTGTGTTTTTTTTTTTTTTTTTGCAACAGATTGATCATGGTACATTTCACAGTATTTATATGGTGTTGATCAAATCATATCTGGTGATATATTTAAACTTGCTTCATATTGTAGGGCAAGCATCAGCGTACGTCCATCGATGCAAAATAGTAATCATCAACGTACGTAAGCCTTGTTTCACCACTTATAGTAGATTATCTGTCTAGACCCTAGCGTTTTACAGATGCTATTATTTGTTGGTAAGTTGTCACCAACACAACTATTACTCCTCAAAATGCTTGGTCATCAGTTTACCTTCAGGGGTGCAACCTGGCTACTAATGCAACCTCTGTAGGTGGTATGTCAGACATGTCTGGATATTTTAAAGAAGATACATTGTAAATATATTGCATACATTGTTGACAGTGACGGTCAGAGACATGGTGCCACTAGTTATGTGAGGGATGATCTGATGACCTTCATTGTCGCCATGGTTGACTTGACTGACGAAACACCAGTTCATTTCAGTGACCCAAGGATGTGGGGTCATATTATGGAGATACTACCAAAGAGGCAAGTGGAAGTAACATGGAGCGTGTGCAAATGGAAGTAATTCTAGTGCAACACACTCATTTGATGGATTTTTGTGGAATATACAGTATAAGGCGGGTTGTGTGTATTAACTCAAATTAAGTACCTCGAAATCTCCTATTTTTACATTAGTCTCGATACGAGTCAGAATATTGAAAGTATCAGAATGACTGTAACGTAATTATAATTGTTGCGTCTTATACGATCACTTTCAATAAAATGATGAACTCATAATATCAGGAGCGTGAAATCATAGTGAAGATAGCTGATGAGCGATATTCAAGGTCGTAGCGTACTGCCGTGAAGGTCGATTATCTTGTCACCATCAACATATCTGGTTTGATTAAGTTGAGTTTCATTGAAATTTGACATTTTTGTTTCCTGGTGCAATAATTCAATAGCAAGGAAGTTTTGGTGTTCCAATGCATTTTGCGCAAGGAGAGTATGGAATGTATTATTTTGGAATAGAAAGTAGGTGTATAATAGTAAATATGAACCATGGCAGCGGGGTGTACTTACAAAGTCGTAAAAAAATTACCAAACTGGGGCCTGGTTTATCATTAATGTCAGAAGTCGGAAGTGAGGATTATTTTCCATTCTCGGAAAATACCAGTAAATTGTTCACACTTGCAATATGTGAACCAGATGACCTGTTAAGTACTGCAAACCTGTAGAGGGTATTATGTCAATTGGCAGTGTCACTGTCATTTTTATGTAGTGTTGTTATTGATCGATTAGATAATGTTCTGATCAAATGGGATACGAATCGGTTTGGATTCCGATTTTGTGACCTACATTACCTATAGGGAGCACACTGAGAGTGTAGTCAGCACTTACACTACCATAACACCTAATGATGAAAGTGTTTTGTTGTCATAATACCCGTTTGTTGGCTTCAACTTCATGCCAATAGTACAGTACCATGGACAGGCTTCAATATAATGGGAAATAGCTTGGTTTATTCCACCGTCTCCAAGTGAATGTCATTTCGTAATGAATGGCCTGGGGGCATATGTCGCAAAAAGTCGCAACTGACAGTATTGTGTAACTAATTCCAGAGAGCTAATGCAGCGTTGTTTTTCACTTAGTGGACTCATTCAAAACAGGGTACGTCAGTACTTGCCTACTTGACAATAGGACTTTGATCGCTTTGATAAGGAAAGTCCCTGACTAACTAGTCGTTTGTAAACAAGAATCGGCCACTGCTATTGACAACTGGGGTTGTAAGGTAATATTATAAGGGAGTGATTAGAGTTTGGACCTACAGCCAGGAAGCTTGGTTAATTGTCGTAGAGAGCATCGTTTTAATTGGTCTGTAGTTGTTTTTATGGGTCACCATGCAGTTTACTTGGTAAGAGGTTCTTCGCAATAAAATTTAGGCACAGGGTAGGTGTAAAAGCACATTTTGTAATGTTAACAATGCTGATTTAATTGCAACTTTGCGAGGTAACCTCGAATTGTGGGTTTTTTCAGTCAGCTATTGGGTGTTGCATAATGTAATATCGACACTCAAGATGACCTGTTGATGATTCATGTGTTAATCATTGGGCAAAAGGCAAACGCTTCTTACAACACTGTATTCAGTATGCACTGTAACACGCAGACGATAACTAAGATTTTTTTTTTTTTTTGCTAGATATCTGTGTAACAACAATGATGTTGTTACATGATATGAAATATCTGGCGTATTTAAGTGGCTAGTTTTTAAAATGCGGACTTGTAGTTGATATTAATTATAATCACAATTTATAGAACATAATAACCGGTTATAAGACAATCACAGACAATTCAATTACAGATTGAGTATTGCATAAATATTGAATGAGCTTGGAAGTCTTTTTGCTTCTTATAAAGGATACTAAATGGTGACGCACTCTGCGGTAGTTGCAAGGCTGATTCGTGCTGTTATCCTGGATGTGCCGCAACCCTCAAACTCTAATATTTGCGCAGGAGGTGCAGCAAACAAAGATAACACGCCACCAAAGTTGTGGTTGGACATCTGCTTGTAGTGAGAGATATGAGTGGTAGCACACTTGGGTTTTTGAATTGTTTTATTGCGAAATTGATACATAATTTGTGAATGTTACTCTGCAAGAAATATGCGACGACAAAAAATCAAGTTAATTAATAATGTATCCGTAGGATCATACACTTCATTCATTCTTCTAATTCAGCTCTCAACAGCATACTTATTTCTAGTACCATAACACAGCTTGCATCAACATAAAAGGCAAAAATGTTTATATAAAGTCACACATTCACTATGCATTACAGTTGCATGGCATGTACTGCCTTAGGATCTGAAGTACATGAGCACCAGAAGTGCCGTGGCCAACAGCAATGCCGATGTTTGAAGACCCATTGCGTTATTGCATTCCATACCTCTGTGGGAAACTAGGAAGGTGGCTTGGGTAGGCAGGCGGCACAGTATTCGAACTGTAATAAACATCAGTTAGGTGATCAGCATCGATAAAAATTGTACTACATGGTACTATGGTACTGTACATACAGCATAAGATGTTGCGAATTGCAATTTTTTTTAACATCTTAGAGCTGAACAGTATACTTACGATTTGACCGCCTAGTGTCTTGGCAGATATTGTCGCCTGCAGTGGTGCTTGCTACTTGCTGCACAGAGAAGTAGATTGGCTTACATCGAGTCCAGTCGTCACCATCACACAGGTTTCCAAAGGAAAAGTCCAGATTCACATTGCCTGCCTTGGAATCCTTGCAGTTGTTGGCGTTGCCTTCAAATGCCAAGGGTTTGTCGCGAGAAGTGCACACCTTCAGGCCCGTGCTTTTGCCTGTAAACTGTTACAGAGCAGATATAATTAATTTCTGTGCAATGAGGGGTAAAAGTGTGGTTTAATTACTGTAATAGTCATGGAAGTCGTGGTGTAAAAGTTGGTGGGATGGTAACTGTACAGGTTAGCTGACATTGGAGAGACGCTGTCGGTGAAAGTGTATGTACTCTCGTCAGGTTTGGTAGTCATGCGGAGAGTATTGCAAACTCTGTAAAACAATCGGCGTGGAACTGAAGAAAAAGAACACAGGCTGTATAAGAATTTCGGTTCAACCATTTGTTGTCGAGGTAATGATAACTTACTTTGGGCCATGACTTCCATTGCAATTGTTCGACCGGCAGGTCCAGGAGGCGAATATTTAGATGGAGACAAGATGTCTCGATTCACATCCATTACAAAGTCATTGTAGTCGGGCCGAGATGTGTAGAACAAGATTCGCGTTTCTGCAGAGAAGCGCAAAGTGCTGTTCATCGTGCAACATTAATCGGAGTAAGACGTCTTACCAGGGAGATACATTCGGAAATTCCATATCATTTGGTTGATTCTGGTTTTATCCGCAGGAGGGTACACATCTCCTGTTGCCATGAAGAGGATGACCTTCGTGTTGGCCCCGTTGTATTTGGTAACTCTTTGCTCGTCCAGCCTTATCTCGTCGTACAAGAACTGGAGCGTCTCCAGGAAACTCTTTGATGTTGTCTTTTCTAGTTAATGGACAAACAATACGGTACATTACGAAAAAACCTCCACTTAAGTAAATTAATATTGCACTTACGGTAGTACAGATCGTTGATCCTCTCTGCGATTTCTGCACCATTGGAGGAATAGTTGAAAGGCATTATGTAGCTGTTGTTCTGCGTGGATATCACCGACATTTTACTTGTCCACGGCGAAATGTCCAGATTTTGGGCCAGAGATCTTGACATGCAGTGAGAAGTGAGCATGATCATTTCTCTAAGGGTAAGAGGATTGTGACCAGACTTACGCAAGAAGATTTCTTTGATCGTCGAAAGAATAGGAGCTGAAGTCCATAACCGCATATAAGTCGATGTTGGGGGCGTAGACGGGGTCATTGTTGCCAGGCGAATTTACGGCATGTGAGCATTTCTCTTGAGTTGGGATTTGGTACGAAGCTGTGAATACAATAACAGTTAAACGTTTGTTGCAGACTAAGCAGTGTCGTACTCTCGCATAATTTGCTCTGTTAACCGAAGCCCTTTCCACGGGAATGTCAAATGTCAGAACTTACTGACGAAGGCTTTCACCGCACTCAGAGAATCCTTGAATAGATTCCGGCTTGCATTTCCGCCGATGATGTTACTGTAGTTGGTGTTGAGAGGATCCATGAAACTGACTCCCTGAAATAATGAAATATTTATAAGTTGGATGACCGCAATTATAATAGTCTGTGAAATTTGGTCTTACACTATCTATCAATGGGTTACTATCAATTTTCTGCAAATTGGCGAATCGATCACATGACCTGATGGTAGGATCACGATTCATTCCTATTTCAGAGTAGTACATGTCCAGGACTTGAGACAAAGTAAAAGTTGTTCCTTGATTCCATTCCCGTAACTTCAAACCCAGAAGCAATCCTGAAATGCAAGGAAGGAATTAACGAGAATGGAAAAATATCATTCTCCCTGATTATGATACTATACAGGGTGTATCTGAACTCAGTGCCCCGACGTATATGACTGCCTTCCTAGCCACCAGAGGATCGATTTAAGTATAGGAATCATTATGTTTGGCCGCCGCATTACGGAGATAATTGGCCGCAAACATGTAGTACAAAATATCCTGTCGGTTAGGCCACCCATCGAACCCGCCCCCAGTCAGAAGGCTCTGGAAGGTCTGGGGGCCGGACTTCGTTGGTTTGTTGCCCACAGGTGGTAAGGCCTCTTTGGCTAGTTACACCAGAAAATTCTATTTAAAAGTCAGAAGGAGCGATTAGGCAAAAATCGCTAAAGAGTGTATCTCAGTAATGAGGCTGCCCAGACATATGATTCCTATACTTAAATCGATCCTCTGGTGGCTAGGAAGGCAGTCATACACGTCGGGGCACTGAGTTCAGATACACCCTGTATATGATTCATTAATTTATTCATATTATATTATACAGGGTGTTTCACTGTATAATCCCATCAAGGAGTGGGAAGGAATGCATGTTAGTTGGTCCTTCGGAGAGACCCCTTATTAATACTGTAAATGTGATGGCTTACCGTCAATAGCCCCCCTGATCCTGGCTGTAGTCATATGGCTATGAATTTGTGTATTCAAGTGGTAATCGCGAGGTATGGCCAACCCGTACGTGTTGGTGGCATTCCACCATCCTCTGCTTCCGATGATAGGTCTCAATCCATCATCCAAGCTCTCCTCCAGGATGGCGTATTGAGCCAGTTCACCTGAAACGTGAAAATTATTGCTCTAAATTGGGCCTTTCCATTGTAAAGATGTATCGTAAGTACCTCCTAAAGAAGCCGTGTACAAATTGTCCGCCCCTCTATAGTACCCCTGCATGTTGTTAAAAGTGGCCAATGCTGCGATGACATTTCCAGCGGCGACTGCTCCCCAAGGAGTGTATACAACTCCTGCTTCCATTGGGCACATACTCAGGTTCGGGTCGGTTGTCGGACTGGCCCGTATAAGCCTCCTACAGCGCACACGGAGAAGGGTACAGCGTACATCAAAATGATCTTATTTTTTGATGATGAACAGTAATCAACATGTGGAAGAAAATTCTTACAGTTCCCTCTTCATCCTTTGGTAATTTGGAGGGGTGCAACTCTCGCTGAATCCGCTTCTTGTCAGGTTTACATTGTATGACAGCATCCAGTACAGCGAACACTAGAATGTTATAATTATGCTAGGCATATGTTACATGGCTTTTATGACATTGTTGATGATTTTATAAATTACCTCTTCTGCTTGCGTGAAGATGTTGTTTTGGAAAGATGTGCTGGGTCGAGGGATCATATCTTTGATCATTTGGGACTTCTGGAAATCGTAACCCGTCGGGTGCAGTGGCATCCTGCCTTTAGCACGGTCTGCTGTTGGATCGTAATACATTCCATCAACACGATACCTGGAGTGATAACAGAGAATGAAGGCAGTGCATGGCAGGAGAGTTGTGGGACAATATTATCTTTTGTGATTGTGATTTACTTGTGGATTAACATGGCTGCGTTGGTGGCCAAGTCCATGTTCCCTCCGTTGCTGAGCTCGTATTTCCGAATGAGTCCGATCAGATTCTGCATGGTCATGGGGGATCGGGTGGACGGGTCGAAATTGGTCAGGTTGTAGTAGCACATGTCCAGGAGCCTCTGTGGCCATGCTGATAACTTTTCGGACTGACTCACTGCAACTGGTTTCATGTGTGAACATGATTATTTGTGGTGTTTCTTTTGCAGGGGAGGTAAGACTCTACTTTGTTGATTTCCGACACAATTAATAATGAGTAAGTTTTTGAAATATGCTGGTCGTTGTGGTAGAACATTGTTTTTGATAGAACCTGCATGGCTAGACGTAGGAATCAATAGATTTACTTGATTTTGTCAACTCCAGAGTAACTCGGCTAACCCCCCTTAACCGTCTTACATTGTAATGTTTTATGTGGCAACTTCTTCAAATGTGTGGGTGTAAGGTCTTCCCCTGCGATTTTTAACGGGTATAACATGCCTGATATCTGGGAGTTTGTTTGTAACTCAGTTTATCTATGGCTGTAGACAGGAGATAGCGATATAGGTACATGAAATAGTTTTAGCGTTGCATTTTATCCACGCTTCTCCATTGTGCATTAGCAGCGAATAAAATTAATAGGAACAACGCAAATGCACATTAGTACCAGCTACAAAGTAATCATGTATTACCATGTAAGGTAATCTGTATACATACCCGACGCAACGTTGAACAGGATGTACAGGGAAAGTACAAACACGGCCTTTGTCCTCATCTTTCACCTGAAAATGGGTTTGAACTGATAAAGCACCTTTCTAATCGTCTACCTGCAATATTTCAGTTGAGATTTTTGCTTCTAACATGTTTTGGGAAAATGAACCCGCTTTTTCAGTTGTGATTGTTGCGAATCAATTGCAATAAAATACAAGAAGCAAGACTAGAAGTGTCTGATTTTTTCAAAATTTGACTTGGTTCTAAGGCACCATTACTACATCGAAAACTACGCATAAGTCATTTATAATTTGAAAATTTTAATGCCAATTGCATGAAATAGGAATGACTCGGATTCTATATATTTCGTATAGGCATTTTTCAGTGAAATTTTTCAGGATCATAGCAAAATCAATCTTCAGCAGGCCTAGCCTTGGAATTTTAGTAATAGGTCTGTGATCACTTTGTGAAACTCTTGTTCGTGAACAAAGGCTAATACAATGAGAGTAAATCTTACTTGAAATTGCAGCTTGAAGGTGTATCATGCCACGGCGTCTCCTAATTTTTGGTTCACAATACTCAAGTTCACAAGTTCTAATATGGGTACTTCCACGCTGCAGATATATGGCTGGTCTACACTACGCCTAGGTGACTGAAAGCCAACGCCAGGTTAATCACTGGAACAGAATTAGAAGCCATCTCATTGGTTGGGGGTACTTGAGGGGCGAAATACCTGTCGGGAAAGCAGCGATAACAAGAGTGCGTACCGATAACGACACTCATCTCTGAATTCTAGACGAATGATTCATTTTCCGGAAGATTCGTCATACGTGATATGCTCTTCTTTTTACATGCAAATACGTATCAGTATGCGCTCCGATATATGTTTGAAAATTACTTTTGCTAACCACCATAAGAAATTATGGATATTTCTGACGGGCGAGGAAATTAGTATCCGGCATTTTTCTCACTTGTTTCTACAAGAAGTTCATGATTTGATTTGACAGTTAACCAGTTAAGCTCATATGTTCGACCAAATTTTTGTTGGAATGGGCCTCCCTGGCTTGCTTTATCAACATTTTGAAGGTTTCGGTAATCTAATCTCGTCGCGTTTGCTACATTATCTTCTGGATGGGCTTTTGTCGAGAGTTACTATTTTAATTTTGCCAGCACATTATTACATAAATAGATGTGTTGCCATTTCTTACACTCATACACAGCAAGAGCACTAAGGCATTAATTGAAATTAGGCACGCCGATAGTGGCAAGAAATTTTAGACCTTGAACAATGCACGTGCATTTTGTGAGGCAATATTATTGTTATCAATAACCGATAACGCTTCTCACATCTGCCACCAAACGCGCACTATTTTAGAAAATATAAGTGGGAACCATAAGTAATCTAGCAGACAAAAACGAACGTAAATAGAATTATTCACAGCTGTTTATTCATAAAAAATTAAAAAGAAACTTAGATTAAGCTTTTGTAAATATTTATAACCTCAGGGTGTGACATCGAATTCATCCTCCAGGCCGCAGAAACCTGAGGACTTATCCTCATCATCACTCGGAGAAACGTTCCTTTTCCTCTTGCGACACCTAAAAAGGTCTCTAATTATCGGTGCTTCAGCCTGGCCTTCAATAAATTCCTGCGTCGTGTATCCAGATCGCACCATAGCCGCGTGGAAGAGCAGAAGAAAAGCCAGAGCGGCCGCTACCAACAGAGATCCAGGGATTGCCAGCAGGATCAACAGCAACATGAACATCAACCCGGGTGCATAGGTCAGGAATATTGCCACTCGGTAGCTTTCTGAGGAATTGCCGATGACCAGACCGGTCTGGTCGCCCTTGAGGTACCACGACAGCTCGACCGATGTCAGGACCAGGAAGTAGACGGAGGCCAGAAAGCCTGTGAACACGCACCAGAGGAACACTTTGTAGTTACGCTTTCCCACGCAAATGTTGAGGAACACACAGTGGTGGTCAAAGCCTTCGACGCAGTGGTTGCAAGAGCGGCAGTGACGTGTACGAGGACTGGATATCTCAATCAAGCATATTCTGGAAATGTACAATTACATTGGACAATTTGTAAAATGGTTGTCGAAATACTCGTTACCTGCATTCTCCATTGTGTATGATTGGACGTCGTGGTCCTTTGTACAGGCCTAGTGGCTTCTTGTAGATGTCAGAAGGGACGTTAGGATCGGCGGTTTTGATGAAGAAGATGGCGATGTGGAGGACCAGGTGCAGGGCCAGGATGAGTCCCAGGGGCAGGAGAAGGGGCAGCTGGTAGTATGGTCGCAGAGGAGGGACCAGGATGCCCCAGGTGAAGACGTTGAAGGTGGCGAGGATGATCCAGGTCGTGACCTGGTAGGTGTTCAGGGGCAGCTGGAGGGCGTGTCTGCGGGGGTAGAGTCTGGGGACGAAGTAGCCGTCCTTGCTTTGGGTTGACACCACGGAGCACAGGTCATCGCGTGCTAGAGTGCCGGTGCTGCTCATTCGAACTGGGGTTGAGGCCACCGCACATCATGTCTACTGCAGAGGCTCTTATTTGTTTGGCATTGCTAAGATACGCACTACTTGCCCTACATTATTGCACCAATTGCACATTTGCACGGTGTGCTGGGTGTGCTCTGCAGTTGCATATATTTTTGAGTATTTCATATGAGAGACAAGACACAGTATACCTAATGAATGCGACAAACTTATGGGCCTGGAAAAAAAGGTCACGAGAGAGGGACATCCCCCCCCCCCCACACACACACACACAAGATGGTGGGTGGAATGTTGCAGTGACATGCCAATGCATTGAAATAGTAAATTAATTTTTACAGTGAAATTATTGTATTCATACAGTACATTGTATGTAGCCTATACAGTGTAGGACAGTACTGTACAACACTGCATAGTGATATTGCTTTGGTGCATCTTCGTACTGGCAGGGCATATAATTCAGACCAGAAGGAAAACAGTGCAGTTAGTTACAGCATCTTAGGACATATCATCATCATCATTATTCCTGGCTAGAGTTACCCTGGACTTCTAACAGTAAGTGGCTAAAAAACAGAAAAAGATCGGTAATAGTAGGCTATAATAATATATATGTTATACTCTATTAGATTTGCAGAGTGGAAAGTTGTGGCGCAATGCTGGGAAGACTTTCTTCTTTAGACCAATTAGACTCAGGTCGTACTTGACCTCTCGAAGTTTTTTGGTATGTACTTGTACGATGCATGTATACTAAGCATGTGTGCTTGGTTGGCTGTCAGAAGGACTACCTGATCTGGTGGGATCTGCAAGAGAAAGAGACAGAAATAAAGAAGGTACAGGTCAAACACTACCCATAGAAAATTTACAACACCGACAGAAAGGGATGGGGTACAAGGTTGGAGTGCAATCAAGACAATGCAAAAAGACAAGAACAGAACAGGTCAAGAATATATACTACCTGTAACAAATCATTAGATATACCATGGTATGGAGACAATACCACTGATGAGACTTGAAAAGTACCTGTATAGTATTTAAAAAGTGAACAAATTAATAACAAAAGTTGATGGCAGACCAGGTCCAAGGTATATTCTGTACCTGCAGATTATCTAATAACTATACTTGAAGTAAAATCTGATTCCATTTCAGAGGTAAGTGATAGTTTGGAAGCTAAATGTGCACATGTGGTGAAGGAAGGTTTATATCATAATTATGATTTAAGCGGATGCATACCCCTCGCTGTCTTCACTATGACCTCTCCTGGAATGCTGTATCCAATGAGGTTGTGAGCCCTAAGCTCCACCTTGTAGTGAGTCTCAGGCTTCAGATTGTTCAACTCGTAAGCAACAGTCCCAGGCTGCAACACTTCTACCTCGATCCACTGCCCCCTTGGCTGCCACACTCCAGAAATGTTCTTCACCTGCAAACCCAAGGGAATTAATATACTTTGGACCAATCATCCCAAAAGCAAGGGGGCCAGACACTCACTGGACAGTATCCGATTAAGAACTTGTCAATAGGTTCTCCATTGTCAGGTGGGATAGTCCACCGGAGGTCATACTTGTCTGGGTATGGGGTGATGACCACCCCAGAAATGGAAGTGTGGTGCAGTATGGTGGGCTGTGCTGGTGAAGACTTCTTCGGCATTGTTCTAGACTGCTCCAGGTCCCAAGGGCCAAAGCCCACGTCATTTTCTGCCGCAAACCGGAATGTATATGTCCAAGTCGGTTCCAATCCCTCAAGAATGTAGGGGACGTCTTCAAAGAAATGCCTCTAGGTTACTACAGTACTATATGCACGCTACTCTATTAGGATAAGGTAACAAAACACATGGACTTGATTTAAAGCTACCAATTTATTAAATAATGATAAATACCAACCAAGTATACTGTGTGTATATTCGCATATATTATAACTTATTATAATATATGCGAATATAGAGAGTGGATATAATTTCTGACTGAATGAATTAAAAGTTGCTGCTCAAGCCTTCTTTCTCCTTCGTGAAATGTGCGAGTCAACTATCACACCATATCACACTTTGACCGTGACTTACCCAAAGGCCACACTTTCCTCTTAGCATCTTCCCAGATCGCCCAATCCTCCTTGAACTCAACTCCATAGGCTGTGAGTGGGAGTCCACCAGTGTCATCAGGTCCAAAGAATTCAAAAGTGATGGTGGTTGGTGTCACCATGTCAAACCTGACTTGCAGCACAGAGCTGGGAGGACGAGTCTCCTTCAGACTCAAGTAGTACTTGGCCTCTCCAAACTCGTTGGTAGCTATCCACGTGTATAGATATTGCTTGAAAGGTTAACAATGTCACGTACTGCCCCTCCCTCCGCCTCAGACCTGTTTCTATTAAAGTGTCATGTACTGTACGTACCTTGTAAAATGAATGAAAGGAAGATCACTGGTAAAAGCATAATGTATGTTGCCTGCACCTGCGATACCAGTAAAAGAAGCACAAGATTACCGTTTTTATGATAGTGCATTATCCCATTATGTGTTTGGGACCTTCACACATAATGGGATATTAAATACATTAATTTATTCCATACAATCAGCTATGGAATTTTTGTCTACTATTAAATGATTAGGGTCAAAATATGCCATCGTGCCACAAACTATTTGGACCTTACCTCACTATAGTTGAATTATAAAGGCGCAGGAATTTTATGAGAATGCGGTAGGGGAAGGTGCCACAGAGTGACTCTCGGAGCAAAGTGAAACACCCAACTTTAATCGAGTGCTACATGTGCCATCATGCCTGGCCGTTGTTCAGATAAGACAGTTAAGTATGTTGGGATGCATTCAGTGTACTTGGCACTCTACTACCTCAATCTGATGCTTAACCAGACTAGGGTGCACTGTTTCCGGACCAGCTGATACACTTTCCCGGGCCTGCAAAATAAGATATGGCAAGCCACATGAGCTACTGTATTAATTTAACAATCGCAATACATTTTTGTGTCTAAAGATTTTTGTGGGACTAAAGAAATACCGGTAGTTGGATTCAGAAAAGGGACATTTGGGGCAGAATTTGAACAGTTCAGAAATAAACTCACAAAAAGTGAAAACATTTGCATCATAGATGATTTGTATGTAATTATGTGACCTGTGCAAGTTAGTTTCCCCTATAGGTTCAATGTTTTGCAAAAAGATAACTTGAAAATATTCAGATACAATAAAGACCTAAAGTGGCACTGAATCAGTACAGTAGTTAAGAGGCTATTGCCTCCAAGATATTACTGATAAAAAAACTTGAAGATATGGTCATTATAATGTTAAATATTGCCTCGTCAGGCTGTTCCACTTTGCCCTATACCTATGGAACAAAGTGGAGTAACAGTTGCGGGTATATGTTGATAAATTGCTTCTCTGTGGATAATTAAGAAATGCAGAGAATTTAAAAATATGCGATGTGACAGAACTTATAAGTAGGTCTATACAACTTTGTACTATTTGTAATTAATTTTCATCAGTTTGCGAAACATCCTACTTTGCCCCTACCTCTGAAATTATTGAGATAACAATAAATTATTTGTTGGGCTACTTTCATGCAGTATTTTTTAGTTTTGTAAATTTTTATTCTCAGGTATCACTATGCTTTATGCCATAATTAGTACTATTATTTGCATTGATCTTGTGAGGCTTTCCGTTTTTTGCCACTTCTAATTTTGAGCCTTCCTGAGGCAAAGAAAAACAGGGAGGAAGACTGGTGATTTGTTACCGTAGTAGAAAGTATTACACAGCAAGCCTTCGCATGTTACAATGAAAAATATTCGCATGAAATATAATTATACTGGAGAAGTTAGGAAGATATGTTATGGCGATATGTTTTGTATACCTATTTCGCTTTGTGATTAGTTATTTGATTATTTTTTAAATACAATATCTTTTGTTCAGAGATGGGCAGAGAGGCAAATAAATACCAACACTATTATGATGGTTTAAATACTGTATGTAACTGATTAGTCGTAGGACACTGCAGCATATTGCTTTGATCTATATATTTACCTTTGGTGCAGTAATTTTTTCATAACGAAAAACCAACGAAAACTAGAAACGTTAAAAATCACATATAATAACCCAAAAAATGCGGTATCCCACTTTTTTGAACTTTCAAAATGATCCGCTAAAGGGGGGAAAAAACTTCCATAGAGCAAGTGTCACTTTATTAGCAGCGGCTACACAAGCAACTACGCGTACATATTGTATTATGGAATAACGACAGTGATGCAACATGCTTAAGGGATGGATTAGTGGCATCATATTATTATTATCGAACTAATTTTTGAATTAATATTTAATGTTGTTATTGTTGGTGTCATTCACTCTATAGCACATTGACTTACACAACGTTGAGGGTAACATTATATGGTTATTGGCTAATTAGCTGATCTAGTTGCGATCAAATTTGGCACGAACATGAAGGTGCATGTCTATGTCTATGTCGACGTCAATGTCGATGTAGTCCCCGGTCGTCGGTTCTGTTCCAGGAGTGGTTTTTGTTAGCCCTGTTGTTCCTGTTGACCACGTCTGCGTAATAGTAGTCCAGTTGCTAATGCCACATTCCATGCCTTTGTGGGTCACGACGAATGTGGCCTGTGTCGGAAATCGGCACTTGATTCGAACTGAAATCAGAGATATTAAATAATATCCACTAGATTAATATACCGTGACCAGAACATACAGTTTTTAACATTCAGACAAATTCAGGCAGTTCGGATCACAATCATGAAATCAGGACCAGCATCATACTCTATACGGTATAGTCTGTATACTTACGATCTGGGTGTTTGGTGTCTTGGCAGATATTGTCTCCTGTTGCGGTGTTGCTTGCTACTTGCTGCACAGAGAAGTAGATTGGCTTGCATCGAGTCCAGTCGTCACCGTCACACAGGTTTACAAAGGAAAAGTCCAGGTTCACATTGGCTTCCAGGGATTCCTTGCATTTGTTGGGGTTGCCTTCAAATGCCAAGGGTTTGACACGAGAAGTGCACACCTTCAGGCCAGTGCTTTTGCCTGTGAACTATTGGGAAGCAGATACAATTAATTTCTGTGCAATGAGGGGCAAAAGTGTGGTTTAATTACTGTAATCGTCATGGAATCCGAGGTGTAAAAATTGATGGGATGGTAACGGTACAGGTTCGCCGACATTGGAGAGACGCTGTCGGCGAAAGTGTATGTACTCTCGTTATATTTGGTGTCACATTGTCTGTAAAACAACCGGCGTGGAACTGGAAAAAAAAATAACTGAGACTTTACACGAGTCCGGGTTATTTCATTTGTTGTCGAGGTATTGATGCACTTACTTTGGGCCATGACTTCCATTGCAATTGTTCGACCGGCAGGTCCTGGAGGCGAATATTTAGAAGGAGACAAGATGTCTCGATTCACATCCATTACAAAGTCATTGTAGTCGGGCCGAGATGTGTAGAACAAGATTCGCGTTTCTGCAGAGAAGCGCAAAGTGCTGTTCATCGTGCAATATTAATCGGAGTAAGACGTCTTACCAGGGAGATACATTCGGAAATTCCATATCATTCGGTTGATCCTGGTTTTATCCGCAGGAGGGTACACATCTCCTGTTGCCATGAAGAGGATGACCTTCGTGTTGGCCCCGTTGTATTTGGTAACTCTTTGCTCGTCCAGCCTTATCTCGTCGTACAAGAACTGCAGCGTATCCAGGAAACTCTTTGATGTTGTCTTTTCTAGTTAATGGACAAACAATACGGTACATTACGGAAAAACCTCGACTTAAAAATTGATCTTGCACTTACGGTAGTACAGATCATAGATCCTTTCTGCAATTTCGGCACCATTGGAGGAGTAGTTAAAAGGCATTATGTAGCTGTTGTTCTGTGTGGATATCACCGACATTTTACTTGTCCACGGCGATATGTCTAGGTTTTGAGCCAGGGATCTGTTCATGTAATGAGAGCACAGTGTCATCATTTCTCTCAAAGAACAAAGATTATGGCCAGACTTACGCAAGAAGATTTCTTTGATCGTCGAAAGAATAGGCGCTGAAATCCATGACCGCATATAAGTCGATGTTGGGGGCGTAGACGGGGTCATTGTTGCCAGGAGAATTTACGTCATGTGTGCATTTCTCTTGAGTTGGGATTTGGTACGCAGCTGTGAACACAATAATGGTTAGAGCTTTCGTTGCAGACCAATTCGCACTCTAGCATAATATATTATTTTACTCGGGAATTGTGCAATCGAGTCAAACTTGCCGAAGTCGATGTTTTGTTCGAACAATTACGGTCTCCTTGAAATAATTTTGCTCCAATAAATTACGCGTGTGAAATTATGAAATCTTAAATTATTAAGTTTATTTTAATCTTGATATCATGCATTTTTCGACTCAAATGACTTTACTTATTAGTTCTTAATTTTAGTGATTGACATCTAACAATCATGACAGTCGGCAACCGTAACAAATAGAAATACTTTACCTGCGGAGGTGTTAGGAATCAGCGGGGCATAAACCGAAGCTCTACCACGGGAAAGTAAATATCAAACTTACTGACGAAGGCTTTCATCGCTCTCAGAGAATCCTTGAATAGATTCCGGCTTGCATTTCCGTCGATGATGTTACTGTAGTTGGTGTTGAGAGGATCCATGAAACTGACTCCCTGAAATAATAAAATATTTATAAGTTGGATGACCGCAATTATAATAGTCTGTGAAATTTGGTCTTACACTATCTATCAATGGGTTAGTAACAATTTTCTGCAAATTGGTGAAACGATCACATGACCTGATGGTAGGATCACGATTCATTCCTATTTCAGAATAGTACATGTCCAGGACTTGAGACAAAGTAAAAGTTGTTCCTTGATTCCATTCCCGTAACTTCAACCCCAGAAGCAATCCTGAAATGCAAGGAAGGAATTAACGAGTACTGAAATTATTATTCCTCTGACGTCTCTGAGTGATTATGAATGATTTTTAAATACGATTCATTTATTAAATCTAATAATAATAATTCATACCCCGTTATCAGCCATCGGCTCTTTAGGGGGGAAGTTTGTTTTGGCTGGAACTCTTTGCTTTCATTTTACTGTGCTCATTGGGATAGGATAGGGACGGAAGGAAGCGGCTGTGGCCTATTAATTACGGAAGCAACTCCGGAATTTCCCTGGAAGGACCTTGGGAAACCACAGAAAACCACGGTCAGAGTTGCCGGTCCCGGGATTCGAACCCAGGACCTCCCGATTAGCAGTCGGACGCCTTATCCACTATGCCAACCTGCTTCGGTCATTTATTAAATATTAGTATTAGACCTACATTAATACTTGGAATGTGACATCTTACCATCAATCGCCCCCCTGATCCTGGCTAGACTCAAATGGCTATACACTTGTGTGTTCAAATGGTAATCTCGAGGTATGGCCAACCCGTATGCGTTGGTTGCATTCCACCATCCTCTGCTTCCGATTAGAGGTATCAATCCACGAACCAAGGCCTCCTCCAGGATGGCGTATTCAGCCAGTTCACCTGAAACGTGAAAATTATTGTTCTAAATTGGGCCTTTCCATTGTAAATATGTATCGTAAGCACCT
>KZ538359.1:0-30843 GCA_000934665.2 Catajapyx aquilonaris
TACTGTAGGCCGCAGGCCTAGAAAAGAGCGAGCGAAGCGAGCGGTTTTCTAGGCCAGCGCCCTAGGAAAATACGAGCGGAGCGAGGGTTTTCCTAGTAGTTCTGTTTAAACTGATGGAAGATAGAGGTATAAAATTAATGGTCCACTTTTCCCTCACTTGGACTGCCAGGGATGTGGACAGTGCACTATATAGTGCACTGTCCACATCCCTGGCAGTGAGAATCAATTGAGCACTCACAAAGTATATACTTTGTGAGTGCTCAATTGATTCTCACTACAATAAAGAGAAGCTAACCTGATGACATTGTGACCTTTCTGTGACCCTTTTTATGTCCGCCAACAATAAGGAATGCACAGGAGAGAATGGACCGGTGTCCAAAAATGGCACTGAAAAAAAGCATTATGAAAATATTGTCAACAATGGAAACGGCCTTGTGACAATTACTATTCTCACACGAAGCAGGTTAATAAACCGAGGTCACAGGATGACCTGGAATGAAAGGGTGAATAATAAAGAGGAGCAAATGAATGGCAAAGAATGTGAGTTGCAATCAATCTATTGCTCAAAATGTTTTCCATTGTGTGTCAATACGATTCAACAACTTCCCCTTCTAAAAACTCACTGTCAACAAAATACACAACTTCTTCTTTTCTTCTTCTTCTTCTTCATTTCTTCTTCTTTCTTCTTCTGTCGCTAAGACATTTCTGTACTCACGTAGTTTGCACCATCACAACAGCGTGTGTGCAGTGGCGTGATTATACTTTTTTTTTTAAATCATTATTTTTTTTAAACCTCGTCTCCATCTCTTACAGGAATTGCAACAATATAGCATTAAAAGGTGTGAATGAAATTGTTCTTCTCTTTTTTAAAAACTTTTCTCATCTTCACAGGGCCATCGCTCTCCTCGTTCCCTACCCTAACTCTTTCACTTTTACCCCCCACAAATTTCAACAATGCTCGACGGGCAAACACCCCAGGCACATGACAACAACAGGCCCATAGCACAAGCTATTCACCAAAATTAAAAAATCAACTTTGCA
Source organism: Catajapyx aquilonaris (assembly GCA_000934665.2). Taxonomy (NCBI): domain Eukaryota; kingdom Metazoa; phylum Arthropoda; class Diplura; order Dicellurata; family Japygidae; genus Catajapyx; species Catajapyx aquilonaris. The sequence goes on from KZ538359.1 coordinate 1,042, forward strand.
GTAAGAAATATCAGTAGGAATGTTTTCTCTTTTTGACGTCTCTCTTTTTTTTAAGCTAGTACATGACCGTATAACCCAAGGTCTACAATGAACCAGGGGGAAAAAATACGTGTTGGGTGTTGGGCATTATTAACAATGGACTTTGGTGGGATTGGGAACAATAATAATAATTGTACATTATGTGGTTATAATTAATGACTATATAGTAATGGAAAATAATGCGAGTCTGATGATGAGGTGAAAAACATAAGGAGATTAATAATTAATAAGATTGTGCTAGCTGACGAAGCGAATAAAAGCCTCTCTCTTCGAATCGACATGTTTTTTTTCGAATAAATTTCGAATATATATTTTATTTTAAAGACCTCGTATTATTTTTCTCTCCCCCCTCCCTATATCCCAACCCGCTCGACCAGAATTTGAAAACCCAACAACATATCACCATTATCATTATTATTATAATTTTTTTAAAATAACGCCTATGACTTTTTCTGCTAACAGGAAAATTTAGTTTATCTACAGTGAAGAATATACATTGCATGGTGATTTATACAATTGTATGTACAATGTAATTTACAATGTAAAAGTAACAAATGCTGGCATTTTACTTATATTGTATTTAATATATTAATATTAATATTTAGTTTATCTGGTATAATTTTTTTGTGTGTGTGTGTGTGTGTGTTAGTAACCTCGTGCTTTTTACCAGCTCTTGAAAATGCACCAGTCGTAACGAACGTACTCTTATCAAAATCTGAGCTATTTAAGGTACATTTCGAATAAAGACGCAATAAGTTTGCGGGTGGAAAAATAATAATAATTATAATGAAACGGGTGCCATTCGATCACAGCAGGAATTATTCACACACATCCATACGCAATCACGCACGCAATTAAAAATTATTAAACACGGGGGAAAAAATTAACGTGAATAGTGCACAGTGGACATGACTCAAAAATTATGCAAAAAATGATGTTGTAATCACTTCCAAATGAAGCTGAAATATTATAAAAGAAATGACTCAATGGACACGCGCACTTTTTATGATGTCTAGTTGCAAACTTGAGTCAATTTCCGAAATAAAAACTGGTCACTGTGCGTCAGAGTATACTGTACGTCAATATATCGAAAAACACAATAACAACGAATATGACTCCACAATTTCTTCAGAAAAAAACAGGTTCTACGTCAAAATGAGGTGAGAAGTGTGGAGGAAATTCACAGAGGGAAACAAATTAATCTTTTTATGCAAATGAATTGCACAATGCGTCATATGTTGCACTAAGAATGAATAAAAAGTGCAATGCTTCAAATTGTCGCGTGACAAATACCCTCTGTGAACTCCTATTTTTGGAACGAACATGTGCTCTTAGGATTTTTAAAAAAATGGTGTAACGATACACTGATATAATAAATTTCGGCTTTGTTTAAAAAAACAAACAGAGTAAATAACAAGGAAGGAAAATAGTAGACCACATGTAATTCACAGCCACGGTGCGAACAAATTTGGCGCGAAAACTGAAAAAAACTTATATCTCTTTTTTTTTTGATTGAACCAAATCAATCCAATCAATCGACACACGCAAATATTCACTCCCACCGTCGGTTTTTTTTGGCAGCCACCATCACAATATTATATAGAAGAGAGCAGGACCGAACCAAAAAAAATATAAACAACCATCGTGTGATAAACATGGTACGAAATTACAATAACGATCAATATTGGAGTACAAATTATACTTTTTTTTTTCTTTTGTTGAAACAATTAGGATCCAGAGGATCCCAGTCAACGAATTTAAAGAGGTACAATGAGAGTAAAGCACCACAAAGTATGTCACAAAAAACACTCGTGTTTTTTTTCCCTTTTGTATATCTTCCTCCGTACTGTTGGCATAACGGGAAATACTGTAGTTTAGTAGTAGTAGTTAGGAGAAATTAGTGAGACTTCACAGCTTTTGTCCTTTTTTTAAAAATCCGGGTGTGACTGTGTCGAAAACCTCTCCTGATATGTACCGTATTTTTTTTCTTCTCCCATCTTCTCCATATAATTGTCCTCTACACAATGTAGAACCGGAGAGAGACGGAAGAGACTCCCAAAAACAAATTTAAAAGAAAGAAGAAAAAAAGGCGACCTCACCCAATGTCCACACAGGGGTCAACCTGTCCATTTGACCCGCACTGCAAAAATTATTTTTTTTGTCCCAGTGACCCTAACAAAGCTACGTCCAAAAACCTGATGGTGGCACAATATGTAACAATATAATTTTTTTTTTTGTTGAAAAGTCAATCAGTCAGTCAGTCATTGACGAGAAGTCTTGTAGCGACCCTCGGACCCAGCTCCTTATTTATTTATTATTTTTTGAAGTTTAAAAAGAAATAAATTTGTATTCAGCGGAACCCCCTTTCCAAACTTAGCAGTCCTGTGTTGTGATTACTAGATCTCCTCCTTGATTTCTTCACCCCCCTTTGGAACCCTCCGCTGTGTTTGAGTGCGTGTGTCGCGTGACCTCATAATGTCAAAAAGGTCAGTTATAAAGTGGGAAGTGACCTTCCTCGTGTCCTCATGTCGGTGGTACGTCGTTTACAAAAGCTCCTGGCTCAAGTGTGCTGTGCGATGCATGCAAACGTGTGTCAAAATTGGGGGGCGTATAAAGTGCCTCTTTGTTGTACTGTGTAGGTTCACACGTTGTCTTTCGTCGTTTCAGACAAAGGGACGATCCAACCGTCAGCACTCCCGATTGAATTTTTAACGAGCGCACATGACAAGAGCTGTAAAGTGGGTGTACTGCGCTGAACGTATTTCCAACGCTAGGGTTGGTAGTTTGCGACGTTGCCAAGGCTCTGGTGTGAATTATTTTGTAGCTCCTGCGCGAGTGAGGCTATTATAGCAAGGTTTGCTAGAGTCCTGATGATTGCATAGTGCTAGTGTTTGTCCGAAACAATTTTTTAAACTGGAGCAACAGACGAAAGACAAAACGACCGTGTGAACCATCCTTAATCCATTCAACAAATTGCTTGCTAACCATCTGATATCAAAAAACCTGAGCAATAAAAATTACGGAGCGTGACATCCACCGTCATGTCGAGAAAAATGAAACTCCCGCGATACAAAAAATGGTGTCGATAGTGTGTCGTGTTTTGCACAGAGTAGTGCGGTTGATTGTTGTGTTTTTATCCCGACGATTGCGGCGATGATGAGAGGGGGAAAGGGGGGTTGGAGGAGTCCAGCAAAAGACTAAAAAGTGTGGTGTTTGATAGGTGGGGGTTTTTTTTTTGGTGGTATTTTTTGGTTGGTGGTTGGCTAAATGTAGGAGTAAGGGCCGTCGGTGAGGGCGCTACACAGCAGGAGTCAAGAGTTGTCGTCCTTTCCTCTCTCGCCTCGGTTCGGCTTGTATTCCAGGCCAGGGTCGAACTGCAGCAGGACAAACACCTGCAAAATCGACAAGTGATAGTGAACAAGTCGGGGGTGACATTCAATCGGGTTGCACCACCACCAGGAAAACTTTCCGGCTGGAAATGAGCCAGAAAAGTCATCAAAAAACTGGCTTCTTCTCTGCGGAATATTTGTGACAACTGTCCTGGCTCTTTTCCGACCGGAAAGTTTTTCAGGAAATATTCCGGCCGGAAAAGAGCCAGGAAAGTTGGTCGACAATCTGGATTCTTCTCCTGCGGAAAAAATTTGACAACTTTTCTGGCTCTTTTCCTGCCGGAAAGTTTTTCAGGGAATATTCCGGTCGGAAAAGAGCCAGGAAAGTTGGTCGACAATTTGGCATATTCTCCAGCATGATATATTGGCAACTGTCCAGGCTCTTTTCCTGCCGGAAAGTTTTCCAGGGAATATTCCGGCCGGAAAAGAGCCAGGAAAGTTTGTCGACAGTCTGGCTTTTTCTGCGGAAAATTTTTGACAACTTTTCTGGCTCTTCTCCGGCCGGAAAGTTTTCCAGTGAACATTCCGGCCGGAAAAGAGCCAGGAAAGTTTGTAGACAATCTGGCTTTTTCTCCTGCGGAAAAATTTGACAACTTTTCTGGCTCTTTTCCGGCCGGAAAGTTTTCCAGTGAACATTCCGGCCGGAAAAGAGCCAGGAAAGTTTGTCGACAATCTGGCTTTTTCTCCTGCGGAAAAATTTGACAACTTTTCTGGCTCTTTTCCGGCCGGAAAGTTTTTCAGGGAATATTCCGGCCGGAAAAGAGCCGGGAAAGTTGGTCGACAATCTGGATTCTTCTCCTGCAGGGCATTTTTGCAATTTCCAGGCGCTTTTCAGGCCTGAATTTACCCTGGAAATACTTTCAGGCTGGAAAAGAGCCTGGAAAGTTGCCAAAAATCGTCATGCTGGAGAAGATGCCAAATTGTTCCTACCGGAAAAGAGCCAGAAAATGTGTATCCATCAGAATAATTTGGCAATTTTTCTGGCCCTTTTCCGACAGGACTAACACTTTACCCTAGAAAGCCTTCCGGCCGGAAAAGAGCCAGGGAAATTGTCGACAATCTGGCCCTATTCTTCAGCAGGATAATTTGACAAATTTTGTGGCTCTTTTACGGCGGGAATATTTCCTGGGAAAACTATCTGGCAGAAAAAGAGCCAGAAAAATTGGCGAAATATCCTGCTGGAGAAGAAGCCAGATATTCGACAACCTTTCTGGCTCTTTTCCGCCCGAAACCTTTCCTGGGAAAACTTTCCGGTCAGAAAAGAGACAGGAAAGTTGTCAAAAATCTGGCCTCTTTTCCAGGCGGCAGTTCTTCTGACTCCTTTCCATCCGGAATTTGTCCTGGAAAAACTTTCCGGCCGGAAAACAGCCAGAAAAGTTTTCGCCATTCTGGCCCTTTCGCCAGTAGGACATTTTGACCACTTTTCTGGCTCTTTTTCGGTCGAATTTTTCCTGGAAAAACTTTTCGGCCGGAAAACAACCAGGAAAGTTTTCGCCATTCTGGCCCCTTCGCCAGTAGGACATTTTGACCGCTTTTCTGGCTCTTTTTCGGTCGAATTTTTCATGGAAAAACTTTTCGGCCGGAAAACAGCCAGGAAAGTGTTCGCCATTCTGACCCCTTCGCCAGTAGGACATTTTTCTGGCTCTTTTTCGGCCGGATTTTTCCTGGAAAAACCTCCCATAAGTCAGAAGAGAGCTAGAAAAGTTCTCGACAATCTGCCTTCTTCTCCAGCCGGACGTTTTGACCACTTTTCTGGCTCTTTTTCGGCCGAATTTGTTTCCCTGATTATGGTGCAACCTCTGATGTAATACTTGGGTGTAGTACCTGGTCTGTGGGCAGCAAGGAGAAGTCGTCAGGCGGATTGGTGATGACGTACCTCTTGGACGAAGCGTCCGCGGAGGAACTGGTGTCCCTGAACCTAAACAGAACTCTGTGACAGAGAGTGTGTCCCAAGCTCCACTTCCACACAACTAAAAAGTAGTATAGAGTCCCCCCCTATGTATCCAGACCTGTACAATCCGATGCACAGCATCCCGTAGGACTTGAGCGCAGCCACGAACAGGTCGCCGTACTTCCCTCCTTCGCCGTACTGGGCTAAGGGACCCTCGTACAATGTTATCTGTCCCACTCGACACCGGTCGCGATTCGACAGAGTCTCGGGCGTGCTGTGGATCAAAATGATTCCTTTTAGCCACATAAGTACTAACAGAAGTGCAGACAGTACGTACCTGTATCCACCTCTGAGACCAGCTCCTTCTGCCAGAATAAGCTCCAGTTCTGGCGTGGCTCCTCCGGTGATCAGAGACCTGATCAGCGTCAAGGCGTTCTGGTTGAAGTAGGTCTGTACAAAAAAACGGTATGGAAGAGGTAACATACTGCATACTGACTGCTCAAAGTGTATGGACATACCGTGGACATGAGGGAATCGAGCACACTGACTGCGAAGGCTGTACCGCAGGCGAAAGGCTGTGTGAGGTACAGCTCCGTGTCTGGATCGTCGTCGTCGTCCTGGTCCAGAAACTGCACGTTTCCGTCGTTGACCAGCTCCGTTATCATGGGAACATTGGCTCCGTACACAGACCCACGTCTCTGGAGGACAATCGGACTTCCCATAGGACTCAGGTTATCCGTCTCGTTGCCCTCTCCTGGAAAAATCGAGTTTGTTGACAGCATATATTTTGTGGTGAAGCCAATAAAGCAGAGTCTTACCCTGATTGAGCACACCGATAGTGTCATCAAAGGTCATGGCCTTGATGTTGAGCGAGGCCAGAATGGCCTCTTTGTCTGCCAGCGTCGGGTCGTCGTTGCTGGGCACCTTTGCAGACAGGATGACACACATGTCGCACAGGTTCACGTTCACCGCCCTCAGGTCGGCTCGGCTTAGCGGAGATCCCTACAGATCCGAATCAAATCGTTTAACCAAGTGTGACCTATGCGCACCCACATTCGCGCAGAATGCACGGTTGGCACTAGCATTTTTGTAATAGAAATTTGGACTTACGTTGAGCACCGATATTTTTGGCAGGTTCTGGAGCATCTTCCACTCCCTTCGGATGTAGTCGACTGATCCGACGATGACGACGTGCTTGAGCTCGTGGTAGTGGAAGTTCGAGGCCCTCAAAGGCATCACCAGGTTTCGGAGGCCGATCAGGGGCGAGTCCGGGTCAGCGAACAGACACACAACAACGTGTCCGTTCAAGACAGTCATCGCCGCCTGGTTGCGATCCTGATTGACATAGACCAAAAGATGTCAGTGTTTGAGCAAGCACACGATGATGCGAGTGTCCACTCACCAGTATGCACTCATCGATGGACCTGGCAGGACACCAGTGGAACATCCCCGTCGAGTCGTACTTCATCTCTGTCCTCTCGAAGTCGAAGTCCTTCGCCTGGTCGTCAGCTATCCCCACTGTGATTCCGTTGTTGGCCTGTCCGTTGCTTCCAGTCCCACGGCTGGTCGGCCTTCAACGAGGGAATAGACAAAAACCATTGACGAGGGCGGCCCCGGGGCCAGACTCGTCTCCCAATACTCCCTTCTCCAACCCCGCCTCCCCCAGAAAACGAGCCAACAACAGGCGATTTGGCCAAAAATATGAAGTTACTTGACTTGCAGGACAATCAGAGCCAAACATTTATTATAACAACGCAGTACTTCTAACTACAGAAACACGCTTTTAAAACGCCTCTACAATCTTATATAATGATAATAGGGCAAAGTTTGTCTGTATGTCCCATTTCCCTCTATCGCCCAACTCTGCCATAGCAACGAAATAGCAATGAAATTCCTTAGTTTATTATATAAAGCAGAAAGTTTGTCCGTTTGTACATCCCGGATACCTAACCCACTTTCAGACTACTGAGAGTATACTGAAACTTGGCACGTCCGAAAACGGAACTCTGATCGTTTTGCATTTCAAGTCTTCTGATGTCACGCGGGGTGATGAGATATAAAGTGATTTAGTGCTTCTTTTTTAATTATATGGAGGAAAAAAATTGGAGGCGGGCGGAGGAGAGGAGAGACCTCATCCTGTAGGGTCTGTACTCCGTCTCCTTGCACACTCTGTACATTACAATCAAGGTTATATTGTTTTGATTGTTGGAAAGTGGGAGGAAAGGGGGGGGGGGATAATGCTGCACACAACAATCGGTGTCCGCCAACTCTCAATAAGTCTCATCCTTGTCACGCATTAAACATGCCACTCACCTTGGACGCGCTGGGGATTCGCCAAATTTTTTGCATTAAAACTTTAATTAGCAAAATTAACAAGATCTCTTCAACCCCATCTACATGTAAATGCAAACGTATAACAATTCGATATGTTTTGTTCACTTGATTTCAACTACATTTTTGGATTGCAGGTCATTAATATTTATGCTAATAATAATTAATTGAACAGATATGTCGCCTCCATATGTAATTATGTGATAGTTCAACAAACAAACTTACATTTTTCTTCACCTACAAATATTTTCACATTAAATCCATGACTATAACAGTGAGTCCAAAATGGTGCTTCTCGTGACTATAGGCTTCGTTTGGTTACATGGCACCTACAAGTGTAGGAACTTGAAATAAGCGAATCTCAAGCGTGTTCCTCACTAATTAAATTTGAAATTAAAGCAGTGTTGGTAGCAGTGGGGGGGGATTAAAAAGGGTGTTCAAATGACGCAAGATGGACGACTCCCTTCTGCGGGACTTTTTTTTTAAAGAGTACAGAGTATAGTTGGGCAAATAGCATAGAGTGAACTTAATGCGTGAGAGGGTGAAAAAAAGGTGCGAGTTGGAGGCTTCTGGTTGTGCTTTTGGGCAGACCATCCCTGACCATGCCGGAGGTCAAAAGGTCGTGGAAGGTAGGGATGGCTAGGTGGTAAGAGATATTCACTCACAGGCAATGGTTATGGACATCGACTAATAGCTAACACTCAGGCACGTGTACGACACATACACAACGGGGGGGGGGCCATTTCTCATCATTTTTTTGAGGGGGGTACATTTAAAAGGGGGTTCACAGGTCACATCTTTGGTCCACATGAAAAATTATGTTATTGAGATTGACTGCTGGTCTGAGACACTATTTTATCTGGTCCTGTGAACCCCCATCAACTTTCATAATCCTACGACTAATTTGGGATGACTGTCCACTAACATCTGACTGGAGGGAGGGGGGGGATAGAAAACTAAGATTTTGGTGTCCTAAGAACATTGTCCACAATAAAAATTTGCTATGACAAAATAAAAACCATAAGGCACGATGAAGTGGGGGCGTGCCCTATACACGAACTGGAGGTTTTTGGAGAGTGGTTTTTTTGAGGAAGGGGAAAAAGGCAAGAGAAAAGAGAAGACCAGAAAAAAAGTATATAGAGTGAGACATGGTGATTTTTGGTATAAGAGGAGCGTGAAGAAACACGGACTCATGCACAGAGAGATAGATAGATAGATAGATAGAGATGGTATATACGCCTACGGCCACAAGCCAGGCAAGAGGCCAACATAGCAACACACCGACCAAGCAAAAGAGAGTCCGTCGGGGGATGATGTCGTTGGAAGAAAAAACATACATGAGTTTTTTGACCTCATAGGCTAGATGATAGCCAGGGAAGGAGTTGTCCTCCTGCGTCCTGCAACGACACGGAGAAAATTCGGAAGGTTTGCCAAGTGAGAGGAAAATCATAAAAAAAAAATTAAATGTAAAACGGAGCAGCGTGTGTTTTTCTTGGCTGTGAGTTCAATTTCTTTAAAAAAAATATTGCTTTCTCTCAGACTCACTCATTTTTTTTGGTGGAGAGGGCAAAAGGATGTGGAGTCATCACACTCTCTAACGTCTGGATTTGTAATGATTTGCATTATCAATCACAATGTTCCAATCATGTTACTACAAAAAAACACGATCGGAACACATAAGCATTTGTGAATGTGTCTACAGCAGATTTTCACTCGGATTCGAGCGAAAAAAAACCAATCAAATTGAGCGAATTGAAATTAGAGTAATTTTCCACTCTATTAGAGTTAAGGTAGTGAAATTCACTAAAAAAAGCATTTTGCGAAATTTCTCATTTTTTAAAAGTAAAATCTTCACTCGAAATTTTTTAGATACCTTGCAACTGCTTCAGTGATAGCAGGACTCATCAATATTAAAATAATTAGAGCAGAATATTAATGGTTTAAAAAAAAATCAATCAGTCAGATGAATCGTACTCATTTTGATATGATTTCAAGAGAAATGTTTGCACAGTGCTACATCCTGGAGAACTCGCCAATATTTTGATATTATTGTACAATTTTTTTCTAATCCAGACTGCGATGGGATTGTTGGAGTGTATAGGATACTTAGGTGTATTTGTGTGGATTATGCGGGTTGTTTGTTAAAAGGATGAATAAGACAAGAAGAGCGGTATAGGAGTGCGAGATTGTGCAGACGGACAGACGGCGGTGCTGAGTCCAGGCCACCTCACAACCTCAAGCAGAAAAAGGAAAAAAAAAAATTTGGAGGGAGAAAAAAATAAAAATAAAGAGTAGTGCAAACCAAGGAGCATTGTATACAATATTGAAGCTTGTCCCCTGCAAAGGCTGCTCATCATCAAAGATCCTTCCATCTTCCTATACATTGCTCGAGAAATTGCATTTTTTTAAAATATTTTTCCTGGACAAAAGGGATCAAACATAGGGATATATTTTTTAGTTACAGTTCGTGCCACACGAAGAGCTGTGTTAGGCTACAAATTGTTAGTAATAATGGAGAAGGCAATGAATGAGCGATGGGCACTTACAAAAACATGTACTGCAGAGAGAAAGGGGGGGGGGGGTACATATGATATCGTAATCCAACCTTTTCGTTCCAAATTTTTCATGCCAAAAGTGGATAAAATCCAGATGAACCTCATACTAATTCAGGTATATTCAAATTTTTACACAAAAAAATTGCATCGCCACCGTTGCCATTTGTCAGCAACTTAACATAATTAACAATTACAAATTATTTTTATTCGAAATGAACAAAGTCGTATAAACTTGTGCAATTATAGATTTTTTGCCAGAATTGAACCAGTATTGCAGTTATTATAGACAGTATGATCATATTTCACTTTATTTCCGCCCGTAATGTAACCTACCAATTACTGGTCTACTATTATGCGATCCACGAGTCCTGGCCTGTTAGGCTCCACCCACCTCCTCCCAACGTCAGCGGCGGAAGAAATCCAGGCCTGGAATGCTCGTGATTCTCGCGAGTAGGAGCCGGTTCGGTCTCAACAAGGGATAGGTGGTTCGTCGTATTTCCAGGCCTGGTTGTCCCCCCCCCCCNNTGCTGCCAAGTGCTCTCCCCATCCTCCTGGCAGGCGTGTGAGGCCATGGAGGACGCGGATGTGGCAACCTCGCCTTTAGAGGGCGGAGGACGGGGGAGGAGCCTAACAGGCCAGGACTCGTGAATCGCATAATAAGGTCCCCTATGGAATTTAAAACATGGACAGTAATTTCATGTTTGGGACTTCGTGACTAATAATTTCTTAATTTGGCTATACGTTTGATTCTTAAAAATTGAACAAGTGCAATGAGAGCCACTATAGGAGATTTATCTCGGGGAATATAGTAGAGAAAAATGTGTTTGTGCTTTTTTGGGGGGGACGGATTTAAACACTATTTTTCTGGCTCACCTCGGTGAATTTCCAGGAGGTTCTTGGCCGTTTCTAGTGTTGTTCTGCTTCGGCTTGGTGTTGACCTGCTTGCTGGCGTTGAGCATTGCTGGCGGGGGTTGGGATCCTCCTCTCTGGTTGTGCTGCATGCTCACTGCGAAAGAAAACAAAACACCGCCTTTCAAAGACCATGCACAATGCAAAGTGCGACGCCTCATCTTCATAATAATCAACACAGGTCTTGGCCGCTGCTGTAATGTCAACAATTAGAGCGTGTTCGCATGCTGGTGCTGCTCATGCGAAGCAAGCCTTTGTTTTTTTTTATATATAATTGACAGCGGTCTGTGCGGTTCAGATTTTGGCGAGTAGATGATCGACCGTTAGGATAACGAGGTAATTGGATAGGTACACAAACCCCGCACCAAAAAAAAGTACGACAACAATACTACACTGTACAATTACTATTCTACTGCAGCTAACAATGATCTAACACTGTAGCGACAGACATACACCGACATGGGGACTTACGGGCGTTCTCCTTATCCCTATTATGCTCGCCTGTGTAGAACGAAAGAGCGGAAAGAAACAGTGCGTTAGGAGCTGATCACCAATTATTTGAACCATCCAACAACAACATCCAACAAACAACAAACAACAACAATGGCTACCCCTCATCATCACTGTCAACAAAGAAACTCTGCCATTCCCTCTCAAAACAGGGAAGGAAGCGAGAAGAGGATTTCAAAGGGACGATAAGTAATAAGTGTAAACTGGCCCAAGGACATGTCCAGGTTTTGCAAACAAAGGTTTTGTTGCACAATAATGAAAATCTAAAGTTCCTGGCTCTCATCACTTTAACAGTGTGAAATATTCCGCTATAGAGGCTATCACTATGAGGCGAAATTCAGAGACGCTAACTTAAACGGTCCGTCTAAAATAATTAACTTCACCTGATGAATATTGTGAAATGGTGTTTTAAAAGGATTAAATCCGATGACGCCAGAAAAGTCAATTTTTGTACGGATTTAAACCTCGCGTCAAATTAATAATTTAAATTAATAAGCAGCATGGGTCGTGTTAAACGGTGTGTTTAGGCATGACGACTCTGAATAGCCCCTCTATAGACATATCGTCCTGAGTACACTACGAGCAAGGCTTTTCCTGCCCATCAAACTACTTGCTACAAAGAATCTACCGTATATTGCTATAATAAAGTATAGCAGATGAGGCAACAACAATAATATACAGGTGCTAATACAGGCAGGGTGTATAACACTATTTAAAAAGGGATTGAAGGGTATAAAAGACTATTAAAAAAGAGGGTCTGCCATGCTGATAGCTATGCAGGGCGAGGGAGAAAAAAAGAAGCCAGGGTATAAAAATTGGGCAGCTCGATAGTATACCAACAATGAACTTAAAATATTGTTGACTAGGCTTTTGATACAACCAAAGGTAACTATACAAGTACAATGAAAGAAGAGAATAATATCAGGCGGGGACGGAGGAAAGAGCTGCCTTGGAGGATTTAGCATGTCATAATAATGGGGAAAGACGAGGGGGGGTCAAAAGGTTAGGAACAATGGTGGGGGGGTCACAGGCGAAAGAGAAAGAGACTCCAAGCTAGCAGCTCACACGAATCAAAAGAGTTTGCCGTCACGGAACTAACATTTGTTACACTCTCTGTACGACACGTGAAGTGGCATATAAATAATTGGTAAGTGTAAGTGGGAAACTTTATGTGTGGAGCATTTGAGAGCAAAAAGAGGGCACAAAATGCAATTAATAAATGTTGCATATGTGCTGTAGACTATGAGCAAGAATCAGAATGCCAATGAGGCATTTAACATTTGTAATATTAATAATTTTGTTCAATAATTTGGCACCTTCAACAAAGCACTTTTGATGTCTCTATATGTCGTGTTTTTTCTTCTTCAAATTTTGCTCAATTAATGTTTTAATATTATGGCCTGACTTTTCTTGGCGAATTTGTGCTATTTTGCTCATGCACTCCACATTTGTGTACACAAACTGAGTATATAGCAGCAAGGCGCAAAAACGTTGACGAAAATAAACGCTAATCATAAGTTTCGAGTTAATGACAAAAAAATTTTTATTCTCCGACCGTCCCCTCCATCAGTTTGAGAGAACCCAATACTTTCTCTCCCAGAAAATCGCAATTACTGTTGTATCGAGCGAAGAATAATAATTAAAAAGAAGCAAGGGGAGGGAGGGGGAGTGGAAAAATAGAAAGAGTGGGGGGTGTTGTTAATTAGCGATTCTGTGCTGCAGCCGAATAATGACGCCAAATTGAGGAGTTGAGAAGTTTGGGTGGAGGTGTCAAGGATAATACACACAGTCCAGACACAATCCAACACATAAACTGGATCAAAATATTATTTTGTACGAGGTATTTGGTTTATGTCCAGTCTAATGAGTTTGTGCTCATCAGTAAGTACTTTGAGTTGTGTAGACCAATTCTTTCTAAACCATACAAAAGTTGTCTCCATTACACGAATTGGTTCTATAGACGTTTCAAAGGGGCAATTTCCAGTCGTCAACTCGTTGACCAAACTTGGCAACACTGCCCGGCCCTCCTCTCACTTGGACATAGTACGATATGCAACTTGCAGATGGCACACGCTACTGCCACTCTGAGAGAGAAAGCAGTACTACATACACCTAGGTGATGAGTCACCACGGACAGAGTCTCGGCTAGCCCATTATATACACGATTCACAACTTTCAATTCGACCTCTAGCAGGCAATACTTTTGATAAATAAGGATCTTCCTCTCCAATTGATTGATAGTGAAGATTTAATGAAAATTGACCTACTGTAGATGATTCTTTTTTACGAGTGCAGTGCGCATACACACTGGCGCAAGTCCATTGTTCCGACAACAGCGTTGCAACAGTTACGCCTCAGCAGGTAGCCTCTAAGGTTCGTTCAAGAGCCTTACGGCAACAGTCGGCCATATTGTTACCCCCTCAACACAATTTGCGCGAAATGTGTCAGAGTTACGGCGACCCGACCATAAAGGCCCCGCGCCAAGATTGCGCCAAGATTGCGCCAACATTGCTCCAAGATTGCGCCAAGATTGCGCCAAGATTTGCGCGAACTGTGTTGCGCACTCGGTTGCGCTCATTTACAAATCGTATATAACAGACATTTCATTAGATTTTTTTTCAGGATTTCAATATCATGATTGTCTAGACAGTGTGGGGTGTCGATGATGAGGAATGGGAGGTATTATCTGGGTGTGAGGCCAAGGGTGTTTTCTTTGAGAAGGTTTTGTATAGGGTAAATGGGAAGAGCGAAAAGAAGTTAAGCTGTGGCAGAAGGCAGCTGATTGGGGTGTGGGTGATTTGAGGGATTTCAAGTTGGAAAGACGTGCCAGCAGCAGCAGCAGTTTGGATACCTCGGACGTGTACCCGTTTGGGCAGCTCGGGTGGAGTGAACGTGGGTTGTGGAGGGTGGTAGTCATCTGCAAAAAGAACCGAGAAGTGGAGAAGGAGAGCGCGAGGCCAGCCAACCAACCAACCAATCCCCTTTGCAGCAGGCCAGCCAGCCAACCAGCCAGCCCAACCAACCAGGGGGCAGGCGGCGGGCAGTCAGGGGAAGTTGAGGGGGAGGGAGGCGAGGGAGCGAGTACTCCCTGCGTCCTGTGGCCCCAGGGCAGTACTTATGCACTGCGCTCTCAAACAGGTTAAATAATCCAACAAACCACGACAATCACAAACACAACGCTACATAGAACAGTATGATAAGTAAGTAGTATAGTCCACACCACAACATTGACATCAAAAAAGAGTGGCAGACCAGGGGGAGGGGCGGACCTCCACGAGAGAGTCACGATCAGGATTAGTCTGTGGCTGGGTCCAAGGGCTTCAAGTAGGAGTTTCCATGGACCTAGACAACTCCTGACTCTGTTTGGAGCAGTGCACAAAAGGTCCATGGAAACTGTATTACTCTATAGGAGGTTCATCAACAGTGCCCTTGGCGACAGAAACATTCTCGTGAAACAACCCCTCCCCTGTCCTTTCTTTAACCCCCCATTCCTACCCATAACTAACCCCCAAATAATGGACCAATCAATAATACCCTTTCTAAGGACACAACTATTTCACATGCAGGGTTCAGGGGGGTGTACATGGGACAACCCTTTTTTTCGGTAACTATCCTATAGACTATGCTATGGACGACTGTAGGAGAAGAGATCACATTGGGATATAGTTTTGGGAAAGTAAGGTGTTTACACCACACATGCTGGCGTGGAGTGCTGGGGGGTGACTTTTTCTTTTGCGGGGGGTGGGGAAGGATAGAGATGCACTCACTCCACTTACTTGAGAGGAGGGAGTAGTCCTCGCCTATGGTCCCATCAAGAGAACAAGGGAGGGTGGGGGGGAACGAAGAGTTTAGTGAGAGGAGCGCAGACAGAGAGAGACAGAGATAGACAGATATAAAAATAGAATAGACAGAGGCAGACAGAGAGAAATAAACGCCGCTAGGATTCTTTTTAAAAATATACATTTAAATTGAAATATTTGCCATCATGAAAGACAGATATTGCCTCTCACTACTTTTATAACATTTCAATGAAGCTATACTACCTCTACGGGGCCAGATCGGTTTTCTCCAAGAATAAGACTATCAGAACAGGAGAAAACCTTCAACTGCAATTTTATAGAGACTATATAGAAACAGTGGAAGTAACCCTCATAACTAAAGAAGAGAGAGAAGAATATCTAAAAAAAAATGTGCGGGAGACAAATAGGTTGAGGCTCCCGCACATTTCCGGCAGTCACAAAGTTTTGAAGAGACGACACCGTTTTTTACGTGCGATCCAGCCAGAGAGAGGCGAGAGAAGAAGAGAGGATCGAGAGACAAAAAGAGTCATGCAAAATATATTTGTGTGTAATATATGATTCCGGTCAGGGGCCCCACAGAACGATGCACACAGAAGCACACAGGTCATGAACAACTGCAGCATAAACCCATCATGGTGAGCCCCTGAGAAAAAGGAGTTTTTAAAGAAGGAAATGCATTATATTATGTAAAAAGAGGGAGGCTTGCGTGCATCTGGCATCAGTAAGGCAGCTCATTGGAAGAAGGAAACGTCCAGAGAGAATGAAGGTGAGGTGAAAACTCGTAAAAATGTAATCAAATCACCAAAATTGTGATTAAGCCACAAAAGAATATCGGCTTTTTGATATATCGACACAGGCAAAATTTGATATTTTGATATATCGATACAGATTAAGGATATCGATACGAACAAAAGTTGATATTTAGATTTATCGATACAGATTAACAATTGATATATCGATACCGATTAACATTTTGATATATCGATACAGATTAACATTTTGATATATCGATACAAATGAAATGTGATATTGGAATATATCGATACGAACAAAAGTTGATATTTAGATTTGTCGATACAAATTAACATTTCGATATATCGATACCGATTAACATTTTGATATATCGATACAGTTTGACGTTTTGATTTATCGATACAGTTTGACATTTTCATATATCGATACAGTTTGACAATTTGATATATCGATACGTACAAAATTTGGTATTTTGATTTATCGATAAAAACGAAATGTGACACGAATGTATCGATACATATTGTGAATTTGATATTTTCGGATATATCGATACACACAAAATTTGATACTTGGATATATCGATACAAGCGAAAACTGATATCTTCATATAATATCACATAATTATGAATATTTCAATGAAATCGATGATATTTCGATACAAGTTAAATTTGATAGTTGGATATACCGATGTGAATGATATGATTCCACACAATAACGTATGATATCCAATCCGACACTTTCACCTCTGGAATGAAGTGGTCGAGACAAACCTCGGCTCGTTTGGGCAGGTGATACCTGTCCAAATGGGGCCATTGTCAGGACCAGGAAGGAAAGAAGGAAGTGAGGAAGGAAAAAGCTGATGAATATCCAGAGGCTCTGATACCTTATGAAAGAAGCGAGTGAGGAGGAAGATGGCGGCGACACAGCATGCATATTATAGTTATACACATCTCCTCTGCGACTGCCACCATGCAACAACACAACAACAACTAACCACACGCACACACAACGGCGTCACGACACGACCTACGTACTGCAAACTATGTAAACGGGTTGAGTATAATTAACTGCCTGATGACATAAAACGGCCGCTACTTACTAAGGACTAGGGGATTCCACCAACCATCCAACCAACCAACCGGCTAGTATAAATATACAGGCATGCCCAGCAGTGCACCTTCCAGTCGAGTCATTTGATGCAACAATAGTCAGTCACAGCTGACTGTTGGTGTCCCCGCGTTTTTTTATTTTCCCCGAGTGTTGTCTTCCCCCTTTTGGTTTAACTTTCCTTTCCTTCTCTTTCTCTCTCTCATCCTCTATGAATCTATTGTTGCTCCAAATGCTCCGCCGTCGACTCTATCGCGGCTAATTTGCACGCATAATAAGACACTGACACCAAGTACGGACACAGCCTGAGGTGTCAGCCGTGGAGACACCACAAAATCACCTTTTCCCTCGACCTTCGCAAGCATGCTGCTCTCATACAAACGATTGCGATTCCAAAAAAAAAGCTGGAATACTTCCAAAGGTAGCCATATGGCGCATAAGAGGTCAGCTGAACTCTGGATTGGCAGTTTCTGGTGCAATTAGGCCAAGTGCCAATTCCACCGTGGAAATCCCACAACTTGGCTCTCAAGGTATATCATTTGAACCCTTAGAAGCCAGAAAAGGGCGCAACAGACTCGAATTACCTGCCCGACTTGGTTCATGTTGCCACAACCTGTAATTATTATTTGGTGCTCAAAAATGTTGGCGTAAATAATGCCATTTTGTGACCTAATCACTGATTTTTTTGTCAATAAACAAAAGAAGCAGAAAATACAATAGGGTCATAATGGGCCAGAAGCAGCAGCAGCAGCAGGCTTGTGATGGCCATAAGGAGGCAGACAGTGAACAGCGAGACGCACGTACAGTTATATAGAGTATACAATGATTACGGTACGACAGAGGTGCAAGAGAAAGAGTACCCGGCACATGACTAATGGGTCTAGTACGGTTATAATAAATAACATTGAGCGAGAGACAGCCACACGAAGGCTGGGGTGTAATGTAAATCTGCATTTAATAAGTACTGGTTCTGACTTAAGTGAAAAAAGAAGGGGTACCTACTTGCCCGCCCTACGACCTGTACGGCCCTCACTCCCTTTCGAAACAGCGCCACTGACGGACCAACAGACCAAGGGAGCGATTTAAACACAGGGGAAAAAGATATAAAAAAGAGAGACAAAAGAAAAGAAGTGTGACCGTTAGTATATAGAGTGCCACGTGGATGACACGCGATTGATCGGGGAAGAAAAACTACATTGAATGACACCACCGAAGCCATTCTAGGATAGCAGCTTTTGGGCTTTTATAATATGAGACGCCTGGCTATATATTGATGGAGAGCATGTCAACCAAACTCATTCATTCACCAGTCAGTCATCAGTCAATCAGTCGGTGTGAGTCAACCAATCGCATAATCATGCTGGCTGCAAACATCTCCATACTTTTATTGGCCAAACCCATCATCATCCCAAGCCAAACCTTATACTTGCTGGGAGCGACAACATGCCAGAGGTTTGAAATTAAAAATATATATACGAAATGTAATGTAATACGGAAAAAACCAACCAAAAATGTACAGTATGTGTTGTATATTATATGGCTACTCACTTGCTTGGAAAGGTTTGGCAAGGAAACTGCTCGCTGCCTTACTTGCCTCCCGGCTAGAATCTAAAAAAAAATTTCATTCCCAAAACGTGCTATCCCATCCAATGGCACACAAGAAGAGACAAGAAATAGAGCAACAATACATCTTAATAAATCCCCCCCAACATATCCTATAGCATCGACCATAAAAATGTCCTTTTCTTTTCTCTTTTGTGTGTTGGGGGGAGGGCTTAGTTTCAGACACACACATCACACACACATAAAACAGACATATGTCAGCAGCACTTGAAGCGTTAGGAAATGCTGCAATCTGCACTAGAAAAAGATGGTACCAGCCATAAAACGAACAATCAATAATAGAAAACTGATAATAATAATAATAATTCAATCAATCAATCAATCATGAAATGGAGACGGATAAACGCTGAAACCCATCAGGCGGGCGGGGGCCTGTCGGTCCGCCTCGCCAAGCTGGGAGCAAAGGGCAAATACACAGTAAAAGCTGCTGAAAAAACGTATAATGGACCGGAGGAGGAATCC
Organism: Catajapyx aquilonaris; assembly: GCA_000934665.2. NCBI lineage: Eukaryota > Metazoa > Arthropoda > Diplura > Dicellurata > Japygidae > Catajapyx > Catajapyx aquilonaris. The sequence goes on from KZ538359.1 coordinate 20,411, forward strand.
ACGACATATTTTTCCTCTTTTTGGTATCATTGAATTTTTGGGGGGGTTCATCGGGAGCGTTCGAGGAAGAATTTATATCCAGTCCTTCATATACCCATTGCACCACTATACGGTACAATATTATTGAAGACAATTGTTTTAGAACCAAGTGATCTCCTGGGGCCTTATTCAGAGTCGTTCGCTAATGCAGCGCAAAAGTCAACTCTAACTAGTGCGACGCTAGGTCCGCATTAGCGCCACACTAGTTGCTCCCATTCAGAGTCGCCTCACTGCCTGCTTAGAGGAGCGCACTAGGTTCGAACACTGCACTAAGTTTTGGCTTAATGCACCGCTTTAGGAGGATCGCACTAGGGCCGCACTAGGCATAAAGTGCGACTCTGCATACGACTTTTCTTAGTGAACTGGGTCACGTGGTTTAAAGCACTGCACTAACTTCTTGTTGTTGACTCTGAATACGGCCCCTGGAGTCAAGGTTTCATAGTCTTAAAAACTGTTACGAAACATTAGGGTGAAGTTGTTGGGCAGCATATCATCTCAAAAGCGACCTCATCAGCGTAAAAAAAGTGCTTTCAATATTACTCCACAGAGGTGCAATATGACAAAAAAAGGACTGGATAAAACACACCATTTTATAGGCCCTCGTCCCAAAGAGTACATTTTTTTTGCACGCGAATTTGGCCGTTTATTACACATATTTTCTGTTGGGAGGGAATAAGTGTGGCGTTCATTTTGCTCTCTCCGCATTGCCTGCTTCGAAACTTCGACGGGTTTAACATTCAGGTCTCGAACCAATAATGTAAGTCTCTCTCTCTGATCGCTTATTATTATTGAACCCGAGCTTATTAATTACGCAGCGCGTGTGCGTGCGTGTGAACACTTAAGTGAGTCTGCTTTTTTTAATGGTCCAGTCCAATGTATACTGTGGACGGACTGCTGACGGGGCCCATTGTAACGCCGCAGGAGGAAAACAAACAGACACATATATGAAAACTATAACCTGACCAAACATGACAACTATTGACTTTTAAGGAGCTGATCATCTGGACTCTCAGAAGCTCTCTAACGATCAGACCTATGTCACTAATTAAATCCCCGTAATAATGACGGAATTTGAATTAAACGCCTTTGGTCACTAGTTGCTATGTACACGTACAAAAACGTAACGTGTAAGTAAAACACTTTCCCGATGTGTACATCTACGTGTATGTAATTTGTTTAAATACAAAAGTACGTCACACGTTGAAGAAATGAAAATCTTTGCGTCCAGATTAATACTGCACTGCTTGGCAAAAAAGGACGTATGTACTCCATGCAATAAGGTCAAGTGTTCGATACGTCCGTCTCTGTCTATAGATTCTTGTCGAATTTAATACTTGCTGCTGCATCAGCCGGATGAGCACTCACAAGTCAGTCGAGTTCGTACAAGATTCCAGCCGAGCTGACGAAAAACATTCGACTATTACTTCAAGTGGCAGATACGACTTTTCAGCTAAGCAGGCCAGAACAGTTCGGATTTCGAAGCAGTGAGCACAAGGTGATTGATGAGGATGCTACATCGTAACGTGATGCGTGCCTAAGGGTGAATTGTACTACACAACATGCTATAATACCAACAGGGGACATGGGACAGTCAGCAACGAGCTGCACTGGACAAGTACAAAGAAACAAAGGCAAAAACAGAGGAACGTGTAAGGCGATATACGATCTTGCGAGTTATTTCGCCCACTGCTTCTTCAAAAAGGGGGAAACCAAAATGAAGTTTTCCTCCCGCGACGTTTGGTTTGGACGAGGACGGCCCCAATCAATCAAGCAGCGAGAGAATGCTTCCAAGGCAGTGTGTAATAAGTGTGTTGTACAGACATATAAGATATATGTATGAGCTCCGTGCACGGCGAGACTGGCCAACAAGCGCCACACCCTACCCTCTTGAGTGGCCGAAAACAGCGCTGGACTGCTCCTGACCATTCCTTGCTGCACCATCAGCATCCCCACATCTGCAAAGGAGCATCACAAGGAAGCCCTACTTTCCCAACATCACATCATCAGCCCCCAATCTCTTTTTTTCTTTGGTAGAAAATTATAAATTAAATTAAATCATATCGGTGTGTTCACATTTTTTGTTGACCCTAGGCAACAACAGATGTTTTGTCGACCCTAGGCAACAAAAAAAGTAGTGGCCTCGTGCACCGCCGCTACGAACTGACTTTTAACTTGTTCGTGAAAAAGTATTTGTGAGTGAGTGGGTGAAGTTCTTCTCTTCACAGCTACAATGGAAGGAACCGCATGAATATTTCTTTTCACATCATAACGGAAAATGAGAGACACAAGAGAGAATGATAACAAAGAAAATTATTATGGTAAAAGCAGTACACACCTACTGGCCTACAAAGCTATGTACATATACTCACACCCACTGCACCCAACACCACCTGAGAACATCTGGTTAGTTTTCCATCCAAAGTTCATAACCCCCCCCCCCCCTCCAACAACATCACACTCCGATGCGAACGAACCCCAACCACCCCAACAGCAGCCATCGGGTTCATTATTATTATTATTATTATTATCATCATCATTAATCAACAACAACATAATATTATAGAGCCAAAAAAGAGTATACTGTATCAGCATTATAATATTTTTTTAAAGAAGGTAAGAAGAGGCCAAGAGACGTGTAAACAAGACGGGAACTTACAGTTTTTGCACTTGCACTTCTTTATCAACGTTTCGTCCTTGCAGTCCTCGTGGCAAGCCTTGCAGTAAAACCACGCTCTGTAAAAGTAACACGAAGTTAGGCTACTTTATTCGATATACTATATAACCGATTTAATAACACTGTTATCTGATGTTACTGCCTGAATAAAACTGTTATCTTATGCCAATATTCTTGTTTGATAATCTGTTATATGATATAGCAGCGTTGATGACTGCTATCTGATATAAGTTAACTGCTTCGATAACTGTTATATGGTACAACTATTTTAATAACAGCTATATCATATATCAGTTATATGATATAACAGTTACTAGCAACTAATACAATATAACCATTATGAATAACCATTATTGTGCAAATTCTTTCAATAACTATTTTCTGATATAACAGCTATTTAACCGGTTATATTATATAGCAGTTAGCAATAACTGTTGCCCAATATAACTGGTTTAATAACTGTTATCCAATATAACTTTTTAATAACTATTATCCAATATAACTGGTTTGAAAACAACTGTTATACGATGTAACTACTTTGATAACTGTTATACGATGTAACTACTTTGATAACTGTTATATGATGTAACTACTTTCATAACAACTGTTATCAGACATGACTGCTTTTAATAACTGATATTGGTATTTTAGGGTGTTACATATTAAGTCAGACAAACTTCTAGGATGAGTTCGTGTGCAGGAGGCGATAAATTTATGTAGTGGCATCATATTGGTCTTAATTGAGAAAATTATGTTTAATTAGAATTTTCATAATTATTGTACCAGTCTATGACACTTCCATCGTCTGCATGCCTGCAGCCTACTGCATGAGATTGACAAGTAGACAGACCCCCTTTTTGTTGAAAGAGCTTGATAACAGTACTGTAGACAGGTCCACAAAAACAACTACTAGCCCACTGACCTTTTGACCTCGTCGGCTGACTGTGCGATGAAGAATCCCTGCGTGTTGGCGGTGAGCTTGACTCCTCTAGGATTAATGGAGATCTTGGAATCGACCCCGTCTTCAGCCTTGATCTCGATGGCCAGCAGCAAGAGCTTCAGTTTGGCAAAACACAACCTACGTGGTGGGGCAGGGGGTGGGGGAGGGGACTAATAATAGTATGCCAACACGCATCTCTTTTTTGGAATGTGCAAGCATTTTTAAATGAAGAAGGTTTCACATTGAATACAGGGTGTTCGCAAAGTCACAACCGCCTACGGTGCCATAATTTTGAACACTTTCCATTAATTGAATTCTTTTCGAGCAAGACTCTATGAACACCCTGATAAAAGCTGTTATATGAGTGCTTGGTAAGCCAACATGTGCTCATGCAAAGTGTGCTCAAACAACAACAAGCTGCATTCTAGAGAAGCATCGAGTAAACACTGAACAAAAAAACAGAAGAGAGGGAAATGGAAGGAGAAGAGAGCTCTCAAAAGAGGAAATATAAGAAAGTGAAGGAAAAGTGAAAAAGTAGCCCTGCTGTCTGAAGGGGTCCAAACATACTATGCTGCATGTGATGATGCTGCGGTGATGGGTCTAGTGAGCGTAATAATATTACAGTAGCCTACAAGGCCCAAGAAAAAAAATAATTATTAGCCAGGGTTGTACATTGCAAACGTGTTTCTTTCCTTCCGTGACTTTTGTTGAGTGTATTTTCGGCGAAGGTGTGACTATGTATCTACTGTTCTACGGGTCTATTGCAGGACATGTGATTGTGTGGATCATGCGAGGAGCGCGTGGGTCAATTGCTAAACACACTGTGACCGAACTTTCAAATCAGACGTCTAATTAGTTTTGTCTTTAACATTGCCCACATATGTGATGTTAATTACCGCGATTTTCAGGTGTGACCCCAGTGGCAAGAGTGTTGACCTGAAATGCAGAGCCATGGCCACATTTTATTACAATACACATCGTATGCTGACCTCGAATGGTAAATTTTTCTGCGTTTCAGGTCTAAGTGTGCATTTATGTATGGTTGTGTGTGAGGTGTGTGTAGCTTTTTTTCGGGCATACGGTGCAGAGAATAATAATAATAATAAAGAGTATTGTTGAGATTGCAGGCTGGAGCAGAGTCAGCAGGACTTACTCTGAGGCCTGCGGGAAAGTCATCCCCGTGAAGGAAGGGGAAAGCGTTTCCGTGTACATCTCGCATCCCGTCCCTTGAAGATAGTCATTCTGCCAAGCCTGCATATCAGGGGACTGCAAAGGAAATATAAAAAAAAGACGAGGGGGGAGACAAAAAGGGGGGGTTGGTTGGTATAGGTTTCGAGAAAAATCCAAAATGGTGGGGGGGAACAAAACTCTCCACTCAGGGTGTGACACATCCTTGCAGGAGTTATGACATATGTGCTGTCAGTTTATATACGAGAGGACATACTTGTCAACAACGATGATAGAGAAACATGTGGGAAGAAGGAACATCTTCACATACTGGATCTCAACAACCAGGGTTGGAGCCAGCTTTATATTTTTAATGAGGCTAAAGACTGGCTACGACCCTGGTGTCGAGTCTCACCCGCAGCCACACAGGCTATCAACTGACGCCACTCTCATCAATTATCCATGCCGATTGATCCTAATTATTTATTCCCCAAATGCAATTTTACGATGCAACGATTTATAAAACCAAACACGTTAATGTCTTTTGGCAGAAGTACAGTGTCGGAGGAATTTGTTTGGGACATGAAAGCAGAATATCTGTTTACCTGATATTTCACTGAAGATTTTTTTTAAAAAAGTGTCACTGCGTTAATAACATGTACATCTAACCTACTTGGCTCTGTGTCAATTAATTTTTCTCTAAAAATTTGTCCTAAGCAGTTGTTGAATATTATTGTAAGGCATTATTCCCATGTGTTATAAGTTAATAAGTGGCTCAGCCATTCGTCTTTCAAGTTGTGTAATGTAATTATCTTTTCTCTACTTCATTTCGTATAACTTTCAAATGGCTTTTTGGTAATTAAGCTTTTTGGCACACTGTGAGAGCTGCGGACCCAAACATCAGTCACACTTATCAGAAAAAGGAGACTGGTTGAGAGACACTCCGTTTTCCAGTCGTTGACAAACTCTGTGGTACAGGGTGATTGCGTCGAATAATTGAAATTGATTGCGATCAGAGTCACACTTTAGTTTAACATTGACTTTGGTCATGCCAGATTTGCAGATAGAAAACTAGAAGCACCTGGAGACGTGATTGAACACAAATTACCCCATCACGGATAATGCAATCTTCAGACATCAAACCCTGATGATAATTATGATCGTAATTTATTAAATTGCGACTTTGATCGTTCTGCATTTCCGGGATGCAGTTATTGCGCACCGGAAGGCGTGGCGTGGAATATAAGGTGGGATGTCAATACTCATTAAAATTTCAATTAATTCGATGATTAACACCCAGCGGTGTAATTAACTGTCGCCCGGGGGAGCCCCAGCTGTCTCATGCAATCGGCCTTGGCATTACCTGCAATTGCGTGTCACTGTCAAGTGTCCTTCTTGCGCAAAACGGAGGGTCCCTCCTATACCTTAGAGTACTCATATTATAATAAGTGTGGTAAAAAAATAAAATGTGAGAGGCTCACACGCACTTATTGAAGAGGATTGACGGAACAGGCAAATCAGGAGAGTCGCACAGCTCAACCCTCATCCATGTTGACCCCTCCTCCCCACAAAACAATTCCCCTAAAAACAATCCATCAACAGCAGCATCAGCATCAGCATGTCCACAGGAAGAGTTAGTAGTAGTAGCTGCCCACGGAAGGCTATGTACATTATATAAGAACATGATAGGGGGACGCTCGCACCCAGTATGGTGCGGATCAGAGAAGTATGCAATGAGAGTAAGTACAGTCCAGTCAATACATTATTATCTGGTCGGAAGGCATGTGTCGGAAGGGTGTGAGTCCGCTAAAATATAACTCCGTTATTGCACCCGTTATGTACAAACTTAGGCTGATCTTTACTACAGGACGAAGTGGCGTCGGGGAGGAGGAGGCACTCACTGAACTGCCCCGCCGCGTAGTAAAGATCTTCCCAAAGTTCTATCAGAAATAACTTGATGTGCAGGTGACACTAATGGAGTTGTATGTAAGTCAGACACATGGACACATTAATCCGTCTGAGTGCCTTCCAACCTGCATGTGTACTTCTGGTTTGCAATTTTTCTTGGTAACTTTTGTTGGTATGTTTGCGTGTGTTTTGTTTGGGGGGCAAAGCTTACTTACTCGGCCGCAACAGAAAAGGGCATCCCCACGAAGCTGGGGCTGAGCGTATCTGTGTACATCTCCGTGCCTGTTCCTCGAAGGTAGTCGTTTTGCCAGGCCTGCATGTCGGAGGACTGACAAAGAGCAGGGGGACAAAAGAAAAATACTGATGGTTTGGCCGACACACAAACTCAGACACACAGAGAGATAGCCCCCCCTAGTCGAGACAATTGATTCAACCTATGAAAATTTCACCATACCCGACGAAACAAACATCAACTCGTTTTCCCTAAAAGTTGCTGCGGGGGGGAAAAATTGCTGCGACCAATTTTTTAAAACTAATTAATTTTCCCCGCACATGTTTGACTCACCGTTTTGAACGACCTCATGGCGAAGAGGTTGGCCATCATGGTGGAAAACCCTGGCGCCAGGCAGCTTTGAGCGATGAAGCCCAATTTGAGCTCAGCCAGGCAAATCACATCGTCACCTCCTTTCCAGTCCCAGCTGGGGATGTTGAGCAGGTATGCCTGGGAAAAAAAGACGTTACAAAAACCACTGAATAATTAAAACACAGCTGTGAAGGCGGAAAACGCCACAATGGGTATGAATGTAAGGGATTGTCAGGTTAGGTTATGCCTTATTAGGTTAGGTTAGATTAGGTTAGATTAGGTTAGATTAGGTTAGATTAGGTTAGATTAGGTTAGATTAGGGTTAGGTTGGGTTGGGTTGGGTTGGGTTAGATTAGATTAGGTTAGGTTATATTAGGGTTAGGTTGGGTTGGGTTGGGTAAGGTTAGGGTTAGGTTAGGTTAGGTTAGGTTAGGTTAGGCCCTAATAAGATAGGTTATGTAAAGGTATCATGAAGCAAAATAATGAGACATGACGCACCTTATTGTGGTACTGCATGAGCTGAATGATTACTCTGATGTCTTCAGAGTAGTTTTTGATGGAAATGACCCTCATTATGTTCGCTGCGTCTTCGGCGTCGGGGTCTTGACAGTACTTGTTGGCCAGCACCAAACAGGCGTCCGCCTCATGTACCTGGCGCATTAACACTCTGCTTTTACAGACAGTCTCGCGTGTACCAAAAGACATTGTAACAATGGCGTCATTAGAACATATGGCGCTATGCTTTCCCACCCCCATTTTACATGATTTCTACATGTGTTTTTCTTCTCATGCATGTGACATTCAGCGATCTGCTACCCATCGCACACAAATTGGCTTGTTTACTGGAGTTAGACTGTTGCCATTTATTTCACAGAACTGTTATTCAAGACTCGAAGAGTAAAATTCTCCCAACAACTTGCCATTGGCTGATTCGGATCGTTTGGTCAACATGTCCACAGTAAACAAGGCAAAGCACATTTTTCTAGCCCATTAAAACCCAAAAAGCAATGCACAGTGTTGCCGACACATATTCCATGCTGTGAAGGACGGTGTAGCGTCAAATCTATCGTCCAAATTAAAGTAATAAATGCGTGCCATTTTTTCTAAAGGAATAAAAGACATAAAAACGATGACAGAAGTGGTAGGGTTTTTGGGCAACATAAAACGAGAACTAAAATAAACAGGTAGGACTACAGTCATCTTGTATAAGAAAAGCAGGTTAGTTTAGAAGCGGACTAAGCGCAACAGGGGAGAGAAATCTATCTGAAGATGAATGTGTAGCGTATAGCTGCTACTCGAAAAAAATGTAGTATAGTAACTGCTTATATTGCTCATCTGAATATCTTCGCTGCATCACCCGCTGGGGTTGATCTGTCTCGGTGTTGCCAACAAAATAATTATGACAACAATTGGAAGGAGAAAATGATCAGCTGATTCGAAGTGTAGCGTACTTACTCTACAAGGCCTAAGTACTGGCACGCGTATTGCGAGAATAACCATTAATATATTGTAGCAGTTTATGTTGACCTACCTCGGGAAACGGGTGAGCACAAAATTAGCATAGCAGCCTTGTTACAGCGAGCTCCTGATATGGCCAATGGTTATCGCTAAACTTGTCTTAGTATTATTTTGTAATTACGTATTATTAGAAAACTTACTTGTACAATGTTCTTCGAATGCCTGTCATTGTTTTGATAAAATTACGTCGTGTGTAACACTTGCATATTTTTTATTACAAAAACAAACAAACTCGAATGACTCTGAAAACAGTGGTAATGCTATTTATCAATGTGTGCATCTAACCTGAATGTTTAATGTTAATTGCTTCGTTATTATTTCCAGAAGTGAACTTCCATGAACTTGCTCATTATCAACTTTGGTGCAATAAGGACATCATCTCTTATTTTTCTGTCAAGTACAATTAACCATTATTTCAATGAATCATAATAAATCGACATAATTATATATTAATTAAATATTATACGAGCAATTACGTATATCGCAATATTCACTTCCACATTTTTCTAATTGACAATTTGAATATTGGTATCTAATGTGTATGTCTATGTACACAATATTTATTCGCTCAGAAAATTAGTGCATGTGTTACACACCACGTAATAACCTGGACCTACCACAGTCTCAGTAATTATTAAACAAGAGGAACCAATCACGTGAAGTGCGCGTAGAAAAATTTGGACCAAAAAAGAAAAGCATATGGCCATCCCATAGAGCGGCAAGTGAACCAAGAGTTTTGGCACAATAAAATAATTTTTTTAAAATATGCAAGGTGTTCTAATTGAAGTGTTTGTGAAGTGGTTAGTATTTTTTTCGCACTAAGCTGCTTATTGTCATGTACTGTATAATATCTGAACAGTTACCTGCTATCAATAGTCAAACGTTGATTGCAATGTATCCATACTCATGACTGCTGTTCCCATGAAAAAAGAATTTAAACTACTTTCCACGCAATGCACCTAGTTATTTATGAATGTTACGGAGTGTATGAATTTGGCAAATTTATTGAAGTACAGTATAATATTAACTATACTTCGAAGCTCGGAAAGCAACTGTTGGAAAAATGACTCAAGCCCAGTGGAAAATAAAATCGCCAATAATTGGTAAACTTGAATTGGAACACTCTCACAAAAAAAAATATATAACCCCAGTGTTATTTGGCAAGGTGCTCAAAGAACGACGTACGGTAATAATACGACAACCACATAGGAGGCCAACATTGTCACGAACACGGTTACAACGACCCAGCCAACGGGATAGAGACCACAAAAATAATACATCAAAAAAGAAAAATAAAGAAGAGTAGATAGTAGACAGACAAGTATATGTTTTGCCCAGAGCACATAATTATTATGACTTTGTCCTCACCTTGACCCTCTGCAGGTCAATTGGGTTCATGATCGTGCCTTGAAAGAATTCTACTGTGGTAAAGTGGCGCTTGAAAAGACCTTCCAGTTCCAGGTCAGGGGGTTTTCTGCAGAAGGATTGTTCAGGCAGAAGGGACCATCCGGAAGGACAAAAAAAAATATTGAGAGAGGAAAAAAGTAGAGAAAAAGTAATCAACAAATCAATGCCAATAATAAACGCTATTTGGGGGGGGGGGG
>KZ538359.1:30856-51841 GCA_000934665.2 Catajapyx aquilonaris
AAAAATAGGGGGCGAGGAGGGCACCCATAAAAATAAACAAATCTCGATGGGAGGTAATGCATACAACTCATCCGTAAACATATACAAAAAAAATATAATTATAGAGTGGAAAAGTAATGAGCGAAAATGTGGGGGGCATAAATCAGTATCCAAGCCTCACTACCCATTGGTCAGGCCTGCTGATCTCCATACATATAATCACTTTATTTAATCCTATAAAATTCTAAGTTTGGTCTGACCTCATGTACGAGTGAAGTCAGAGCAAAATTAGTTTAATATTTATTATACAAAATGCTTCACAAAAGTTAATCTAGGAGGATAACTCTCTGTAAGAATGTTTCCATTTCGACTTGTAAACCAATTCGTGCACATCAACTCAGCATCCTGAACAATTGAATTGACATCCGGAGACAGAAGACCTGGCCTAACCAGCATGCTGTTGGTGCCTAAAAAGTGGTGTCTATCCAGCCCTAGGCGGCCAAAGTATGTAAATGTAAATATTGTAAATAGATCTCCCAACAACAAGGGAATTTGAAGCCCTTGTTCTGCTGCCTTTACCTTGACTCTCTCTAGATCTACCGCGTTCATCATTGAGCCCTGAAAAAACTCCACAGTCGTATAGTGTCGCTTCAGTAACCCTTCCAGTTCTAAGTCGGGCTCTTTCCTGAAAATGCACAAGATCCATCAGAACAGCTCAAGGGGAGGGGGGAGAGAGAAAGGAGGGGGACTTGGATCGAAAGGTTAAGCCCGGGGAAAAGAAGATTTGTACAGGGTGTTGAGAGAGGTGTCGACACATTTGCCTTGTCAGGAAGTTGTGGAGCTAACAACCACTGTGCATACATTACGATTTTATGACGAATATAATTTCTTCTGAGCAAAAATAAGCTAATGTTGTTGGTAAAATTTATAATTTAAAAGTGCTGTGTTGCCACAATTTCCCCCAGGTAATGTTTATTTGTCTTCGTAAAACTGAAACGTTTGCACAAGTTATGTGCAATTGTTAGATTCTCCCAATTGATCATCATCTGCTACACTTTGAATTTGTGCATTATTTGTTTCTGTAATGAGCATCATAACAGCCTGGAAGCAAACGTCCTGCCAATTATTTCGTCAACACCCTGTACCAGCTACTGGGAAGAGCAAAGTCTGGAACTCGAAAAAAAGTACAGGTCATCCTCGAAGTTGGACAAAATCCGCTGCAGCCATCAAAGGTCCTGAAATAACAAGATCGATCCTCCTTCTATGTGCTATAGGACACTACTACTGTACTATAACATAGGGTATGTATAGTGACGGGAGTGAACTTTTTAAAAGAGAGTTTCTCCCACCTGTGCAGAAAGACCACCTCGACGTCCACGTCCTCTCGATCTTCGTGAAGAAAGTCCTTGAGGAAGTGCGAAACTGACTCGTACGTGATGTGACCGCAGACCACGATGTGCCTGGAAAGTTGGGCGAGAAAAAAGAGAAGGAATCATATCAGGGAATCCGGATAACTTGATAGATGTTGTGTAAGGGGAGGAAGCCTCCTTCATTCCTTCAAGTATCTTTAGTTAAATTAAACCCGCAGTTGGACCTAGTTAGACAGGCCTGTTAATTCAATGCGAACATAATGTCGCCTTCCAGTCGCTGTAACAAAGCATGCTCCAGGGACGGTGTGTAGTTTACCACTGCAGGAATAATAACATGGCATCCTGAGAGAGGCTTCCTCCCAAAATCAGGGGGAGGGGGGACCCATTCCCAATTCCCCCTTGTGGCATTCTGGCATTCTCATTCAGTCATTCATCAGGAGTCGAGCAGAGAGAGAGAGAGAGAGAGGAAAAGGAAAGGATGAATAAGGGGTGTGCAAGAGAGGGTTTGGAAATGTGGGCCGGCCAAGCTTTTGCCTTATGAATGCAAATTGCCAGCCCACTTTTGGAAGGGGGAGGCTCTAATTGAATCAAAGTTTGGAAGCCCGGGTTCCTCTCCATCCATTGCCAAAATTCCGGGAGAGAGAGATACACAGGTCTGTTGTTCCTCCCCAACAACTTTGCACGACCCACATTTCAAAGCTTGGTGGTAAAAACGATACGGGTTTTGTCAGTGCTTTTGCTTGCTTTTCTTTTGCCCAGGGTTAGTGGGTTAAATATTTCGATAGGGGGGGTGGCAACAAGCGATATTTTCCCCACCTGTGGTTTTTGCCTCCTGGAGACGAGAATGTTTTCTTCTCACCCGGAAAAGAATAATCCAGCCATCCGGAGACGGAAAACTTTGCTTTACTGTCTGCTTCTGGGCTTGGCTCTGTCTAACCCCGTTTTCGTTTCTGCAGCGTCGCAATGCGGATAACCCTTTCCTTCGGTTCAGAAACCCTCCTTGTTTGCCTACTGTCCCCTGCACTAACAGGTACGCGATGCCAACCCCTTTCACTCGCAGCCGGGGCCATGTCTCTTCCGGCAACTCTTCCGGGAGAGAGGGGGGTGGGGCGATAGGTTCTGTAAACATGTCCAAGGATGACAAAACGGCTCCTACTGACGCGACTCGAGCAGCAAAACTTGGCTCATTACAACGCATTCATATTCCTGGGAAAGCCTTTTTACTTGCCAACCAGCGAAAATGGCAAAGTCCTCTAGAGAACAGTAGAGCTTAGTCGTTATTCAGCGGTAACTGCTTTAAATAGCGTTTCGTACCATCACAGAGAAAGCCTGACGAAACCTAACTGTAGTTGTCAATAGCAGTTAATAAAAGTATTTTCCTGTCGATGTGTCCTGCAGTAGGGCATCTGCAAGTACTGATAAGCTGCAGTTCTTAAGTACGGTACTGTCTCTCCCGTGACCCCAAGAGCTATGCCGGTGGTAGCTTCGTCTACTGGTAGGGCCGCCCAAGTCGGACAGGTCTTTGGCGACAGACAAAGAGAGATACCAGCCTTTCCTCTCTGCTTTATTTACGCTTCGTTTCTCTCTATCTGTCCCATCTGATAGCCTGATAGTTGCTTTGGCTCCTTCCTAATTAGCCAATTAACTGCTACATGATGAAATCCCGAAGGACCTGCATCTGGCGGGGGTGGTCTATTATCGCGACTGAACTGCCATCTGGCGGGGGTGGTATATTATCGCGACTGAACTGCCATCTGGCGGGGGTAGTATATTATCGTGACTGAGCCATCTTCTCGTCTCCAAGATGTCCATGTGAAGCATATGAAAATATTTACAATGATAATATGTGGAAAGGGATAACATACGCACACTATATACCCAAGCTTGCCACTCACTGTACACAAGTTTCACCTCCACCAGCCAAAATAAAAAAGACTCACGCATCAGTCATTCACACACGCAACATGTTTAGTCCACCACACGCACTCTGGCCGTCCTTTTTTTACCTTCTTCCTCGTTCGTTCTTCAGCGTGCCTCCGTATTTGGGTCTAGTCCCGATCAGATCTATGATCTCGGGGATACAACTGGCAAAAATGGCCTAAGGAGAAGGGGAAGCCATAGAACACCATCAACGCTTTTGGGTATGTTTTTGTTAGTGGGTTTGAAATGGTGGTTTTTTTGGTGGGGGTCGGGGGGACCGGCAGTGTATGACAAGGTTAATAAATATTCTTTTAACTGGTGAAGGTGGGTGCCGTGTGATGGTGTCGATCCTTAAAACTTTTCTTCTTTATTTTTTTTAAATGCACCGGAGGAGGCTTTTTTCTCTCTCGACGATATCTCCGATATTCTGACCCCACGCGACCAACACCCATCAATCTCTTTCATACCAACATTCAGTGAGGAAACATTGTTTTAAAAAAGTAAGTCGAGCTGGGGAGCCATGACTACCAGAAGCATTAAGCGGAGGCCAAAAACACACTCGTGCAAAAAGTATGTAACCCGCATGCATATAAAAAGCAAAAAAAAATGTCGTTCAGTCAGTCACTTTAATTGTTAAAAATATGTACAGGTCAGTCACTCAACCCATTCAGACGTCACAGAAAAATAACTAAACAGCGGACAGTGGCATGCATGCCTTTAGGTACACACCAGACCCAGAAGGAGGCGGAGAGATAGACAAGATACAAAAAGAGAGATAGATAGAGATAGACTGACTATGAGGGGTTCCTCTAAAATGGGCGGCCGAACTGTAAGAGAGAGAGACCAATGACCCGGAGACTTTTAATTTATTTAAACACATTTTTTTTTGTCTCTTGCTCGGACGCCCATGCAAGAGTTTCAAAAAGTTAGGAGACTAGTGGAAGCGGACTCGAGGGGGTCTGGGGGGGTTTTGAGGGCGGTTCGGGGGGGGGGGGAGTTAAAATAGTTATCGTATGTACAGTAGAGCTCTGGCCCTCAGAGAGCCCAAATCCTACCTAAGGCCTACCTAGAGGCTCTAAAGTGCAGGGGATGGGTTGGGGACACATCTACCCCAAACTGGCTCTCAGTCACGGTTACTTGGGCTGAAACCATTCGCCAAATATATGATCATTTTTTTGCAACAGATTCGCACACTATTAAAATCATGACGTACAGAACATTTCGGATGTAACATAGCCCGTTTTCCGATTCCATGGTTCAAATAAATTTAACACTCATCGTTGGCTATGCGTGACTCTGTCCCTACACTCGTTGATTCATCACTTAGGTGCGCCATCTGGTTGTGGCATATTGTACTGCTTCCAAGTGGAGGGCAGGCCGGGCAGTGTTGTCAAATTTTGGCAACGGGTACACTACTAGTAGAAGTATAATAATACAGTAAGTTATATTTACGATAAACCCACTGAATTATCGCTACACTCTAAGAAATGTCCGGGTTAAATGTATTTATCCCGGAAAAAAGATCACTTTTGTCATGGTTATTTAACCCGGACATTTCTTAGTCATGGTTATTTAACCCGGACATTTGTTAGTGTATACACTCTAAGAAATGTCCGGGTTAAATAACCATGACAAAAGTGATCTTTTTTCCGGGATAAATACATTTAACCCGGACATTTCTTAGAGTGTAACAATTGGACGGTGTTATGCAATAATGCGTCAACCCACAAAAAAATGTCAAAATTGAGTTAATCCCATCATGAACATAATTACACTCAAATTCATTAAGTTAAAATGAAGCTGGCGAAATCTGCATACTTCTGCCATAAATGACCTTTTAACACCGAATTAATTCCACATGTATGACCTTCAAAGACATGTTCTCATGCGGGTTGACTCATTATTGCATAACACCGTCCAATTATGCTAGACACGCTGGAATATCATTCAGAGCACAGCACAAGACGCAGTATCTGCCAAAGCTACATTCTCATAGTAAGAGCCAACAATGCTTAATATTTTGGCATAAGCACGTGTCAACATATCGTTAAAGTCACGCTTAGCCTATTTTATACTCAACATGCGAAGCACTCGTTAAGCCGCAATTAATGAAAACTAGTATCGCAACTTTTTGGTCATTATCCCAGCCCAGACTTTTTTGGAGAAACCAGTTTGAAGAAATGGTAATACAAAGAGAGAGAGAGAGGAAAAAAAAGGTGAGGGGGCTGGGGGGGCCAGCAGCATCACACTCGGTTAATTTTTATTTAAAAAAAATAACTGTACAGAAGAGTCTGGGGGTTAACTTTCAGGCAGGTCCAACCAAAAAGTCATAGTAAAAAAAAAAGGTACACTACGATGCGAGAAAAATCGGAACAAGACTGAAAAAATGAAAAAAAATAGGAGTTTCTAAAGAGGCGGGGATATTTTGTGTGTGTTTTTTTGATGAGAGAGGGGGGGGGAGTTAGTGGTGGGTAAATTTTTTTTAAATGATTTGTTTGAAAAAGAGTTGAGGGGGGAAATAATATTGTTCTAGCGTGGCTCTAGATTCAAACCCCGGGTGATAATTATAAAAAAACGTCCACTCCCAATACCTCCTTCCGCGTCCCTCAGTGTGGTAAGAGCCGCCATATTTCGGTCTGTTGCCCACCAACTCGATGATTTCCGGGATCCAGCTGGCAAACACCGCCTAAGGAAGCGAGGCAGCAGCAGGTCAAATAGGGACATGGGGCAAGGCTCGCATTGCAAGGCCAGGGGACGGCCAGCCCAATAATTATTTTTTCTTCGTCTCTTATATAATTTCCGCGAATTTTGTCTCTCATCACTCTCTCTTATTCCGCAAGAATTTGTTTCTTTTTTTTTGGAAAAAAAAAATATATACGCATGCACCAAAAAATTTGTGCCACCCCTGACTCGGCTTTTGCAGCTCCGACCCTTTTTTTCGGACGGAAGAAGAGGATTGAACAATTTCGCTTTTTAAAAAAAATAAAGCCTCTTCTTCACGTCCTGTGGCTCAGTTCACACAAAAAAAGTTTGAAACACAAAATTAAATTTGCAACGTGTATAAAATGGTTGGTGGAAAACAATTTTTTTTAAGGACGTTTCGTATGGGGATGGGAGGGGACAGTTTGTGTTTAGGAAAAGAAGCCAAAAAGCACAGTGAACGATATGTTTTTTTTAGCGAGGCACACTCGGACTCGAGGCGGCGACGAGATAGAAAGACAGATGAATAGAGAGATATAGGCTCGCACACAACGGGGAGAGAATTCAAAAAAATAATAATTTGAAAAAGTCCAACGCATCCGTGACTGACAAACATGCTTTTTTTTTGTTGGGCGAATCATCATCGGAAGGTGTCTCCTCCTATAATCACCATATATTTTTGGTCTGTTTTTTTATGTCACCAGCCCAGCCAGCCAGCCAACCAATCACCAATAAAAAATAAAGGAAGGCTGAGCGAGGTGAAGTGGATACAAAAGGCTCACACTCATAAGAACAGCCAATAGTTTTGTGATATATGGGGGAATACCTCTTTCCGGGCTCCCGCTTGAGCGATCCACCATACTTGGATCTAGTGCCTACCAGCTCAATGATCTCGGGTATACTACTGGCAAAGATCGCCTAAAAGGAAAGGTAACGAATAAACACTCCAGAGCTCCTCCTCCTCCTAATTATGCAGCAACGTCCCCCAAATTTTTCTGCTTTCCAAAAGAAAATATATTTTTTTCTATAAAAAGAAGACCCGTAACTATTATTAATCTATAGAGCAGCACTAATAATTGGATGGGTCGAGATTGTTGAGAGAACGAGAAATTCATCGAAAGAGGGAAAGTGGGATTTAAAACACAGAAAGAGATAGAAGCGAGAGAAAAGAGAGTGTGAATTTCTGGCAACTCTGGTCCATTCTCGTCCCATTTTCTATCATGCTCCATGCGTCTGTCTCTCTGCAGCTGATGCTACGCCTTGGCTACCATTAAAACAACAAATAATGATAAAATGACCCAACGATTGTTTGTAAAAATTGGTGACGGGACGGCCTCAACCTCCGTCCCCCTCGATTGAAATGCAGGAATTGGCAGTGGCAACGTAATCAATTTTTTGTATATATATATATATATTTTCTGCAGTTTATATCGTTTATTAATGTGCTTTATAAAAACCCAATTTCCGATAATGATGGGGATTGATGCAGGGCGGATGAGTCGCCTAGATATGAAAAAATATGTACCTCGAAGCCCGCCCAAACAACTCAGGAGGAGGAATCAGAGACTTTTCTTTTTTTTTAAAAAAAAAATACAATGTTGAAGGACTTTTTCTTGCGAGGGATTGATGACAAAAGGCCGGGTGGACAGACAAGAAAGAAGATGGGAAAATTAATAGATTTTTTTTTGCTCCTACCTACTGCATAATATAAGTGCTGTGTAACAAGAGGAACACATAACATCGGACGACAATCAGAAAGCAGTGTTTACACGACAATTATTGCTAAATTCCCATCCCACACCAGCTTACTTTTCACCGATGATAAAATTAATGGGTGGTGTTGGAAAAACAGTAATTAGTTCGCAGTGCGAGGGACGAGATTAATCACATTTATTACACGTTTCAATTGGTTGCTTACTTTCTCATGCTAACTCATTTTGCATAATGCACACAATTTAGTATTAACTTATCTACTGTTATAAATCGCAGTTATCATTTTGTAAAATATTTTTTTGAAGGCTTCATGATGTGAGATCACGGATTGTGGGAAAAGTCAGTACGTTATATTTTTATATGACCATTGTTGTAATAACTGAGAATATTACAATAACAATCAAGGGGGTAATCACTCCGGTGTACACCTGTGAGTGGTACTCCTTGAATTTGGTACTCTAGTGTACACTATTCCGTCGAGTGCTTACCACCTTGCTAACAATGGTAATATTGCACATTTTGTAAGAATCGGAGTGTAGTCTAATGTAGGACGGGTCTATATGTCCCTGGATAATAAAGGTGTGTTAATATTTCCATTACTAAAAAAATTAGGTGACAACAAAATAAATAATTACAATCTACATAATCCATAATGCAATCAATTTCAATGTAGTATGGCCAATACTTCACACGTTAAATCTTGCCAAAAAAAATCTAAAGACAACACACATTCAATTATGTGCACAATTATCCTGTCATCAGAAAGCATTTTTGGCCCTTGCTGCAGTCTACATGCCTGTCGTACCAACACATAAATTCGAGACTAAACAAACCAAGTGATCATGTCGACATAAAGAAAATGATTAGAAGGGCAGTGTTGTCTCATTTTTTGAAGTAACAGCAGTAGGTAGGTGTCATCAGAGAGAGAGGAATTTAGGGATGGAAGAACTGGAACAAAATTAATATGTAAATTCCTTTAGTCGTAATTCTTGCCGTGTCTGTTGGCAAGGACCTTTGAAAAAGAGCCAACGCCAAGTGCAAGTTAAATGGGGCGGATTTTTGGTGGGTTTTGGGGGGCTGAATGGGAACCGGAAGAAGAAGAATAAAAAAAATTGTGGTGAGAATCATTTTTGTTACCTTCGACGCCTGCCTTCGTCTTGTGTACCCCCATTGCACTTTGATGACCACAAATATTTTATATATTTTTGGGGGTGGACAATTTGGCCAGGTTGGAGGGTCTTGGGTGGGTAAAAAACTACACGGATATATGACTCGAGAGAATAATTGAGCCATATAAATAATTGTATAACAAAGTTGGAGAGAAAAATAAAGAACGACGGAGAATAAACACGAGCTACCACACTACGGACACATCTACGAACAGGCTGCTCGTGCGACAGGGGGTATCAAAACACACTTGCACAGGATGAGAACAACAACATGACAACCCCCTACCCACTATGCAATCCAGAGTTCGACGCAGAGACATTTTCATGTGAAAATATCAAGCCCTCCCCCTTTTGTGTGTGCGACAAAAGTGACGTAAAATTGGTCGTGCAATGGCCGTGTCAAAGGTCAAGCCTCAGTCTACTCAGATTTTTATAAGCCAATGTTGACATTACTCAACAATTTTATCTAAAAAAAATCAGAGC
This sequence comes from Catajapyx aquilonaris, assembly GCA_000934665.2. Lineage (NCBI taxonomy): Eukaryota > Metazoa > Arthropoda > Diplura > Dicellurata > Japygidae > Catajapyx > Catajapyx aquilonaris. The sequence continues at coordinate 40,191 of KZ538359.1, forward strand.
ATATGTTGGTCAAATTGTGTGAAACGATGACATTGAAGCCATTTTCAAAAATTATTATCCAAACTGCTGTGGTTTGGAAGAGTTCATTTCAATGAAAAAACGCAGAATAATAGTCATCGTTTCTGAACGAGTGCTTAACCTTTGACCTGTGAAAAAAGAGTGCGGTCCATCACCTTTTTTGTGAAGGTCGGACAAGCACACACGGTGCGACAAATCGACACAATGTGCATGTGCTGCATTATTTATTTATTTTTTTTTAAATACCAGATTTGGTGATCGTGATCTTGGTGTTGTGAAGGGGGGTGGGACATTCACTCGGAACAAACTCGTGATATAATTTAATTAATTAGGCGACAGGTGCAGAGCGTGATTTTGCTGTGTACGCAACAATATATTGTGAAACGGAGGGTGGGCTCATCACAAGGATAATAATGACGCTGAATTGGTTAAAAATGAGTGAGTTTTTGGATAGATCCAAAAGGTGATGCTGGGGGTTGGTTGAGGGGGTAAAGACAACTTGTCAACACTGCCAATTCCCATGCATTGGTTAAAGAGGAGCGAAAAACCGGAAGGACCCAGAAATGTAGAGTCACTTTTTTTTTTGGTGGTTTCAAAATAAAAAACTGAGAATATTATATACGGAAAGCTCAACATTTCTCGGCGCCTCCCAGATAAATGGAAATCGGAGTTAGGTAGTGGCGGACACACATTTCAGAATGGAGAGAGATAGATAGAGATGTGGAAACATTTTGACAAAACACATAGATGACAACAGTAATCGATTATTATTATTATTATTATTATTATTATTAAAAAGGGGGACATGTGACAATCTCTGCAAATTTTCTATCGAAGTAATCCCCCAATTAGTGAGTGTCAATTTTTTTTGCACAAAAAAATAAGGCCACAGACACATATAAACACTGAAGGTGACTTGTTACTTAAGCACTATATTTTTTTAGTGTTGCTCAGACGATGATGTGCAACTTGGTCGACTCTCCATTATAGAAATGACACTAAAATTCGCGAACCTCAATTTTGCAATATACGATGGATGATCTGTCTTATCACGTAGGCTGCATGTATCGCTAAAATGATTTGTGCCTTTTATTTCATCATATATAGCGGGAAAAAATTATTGTACCGATACTGCCAAAAAAACTCGCGTGTAACTCATGTAAAAAATTATATAACTGAAAAGAGTTGCCCTATCAACGAGTTTTTTAAAATATTATTGTTTCCCTACATGCAATTGCTTGAGGCGAAAAATAATATTATTATAAAAAGGCAAGCTCGATATGCAGCAAGCTAATTACTATCATCATGCAGCGTACATGGTGGGCCAATGTTTAAAAAAAATATTTTTAAACTTTAATGTGAAAAGGACCACCTTGCACGCATTGCACTAGGGGACGTACTACACAGAGCAAAAAAAAAAAGATCAGGACGATGCTTACAAAAATGTTCATGTCCAACGTAATATTGTTATAGACAACATTTTTCTTAATACGTTACCAAAAGTTCATTAAAAAGGTTGTCTAACTCGGCCAGATCTTTTTTTTCTCTCTCTCTGAGTAGTATTCAAACGGGCACAAAGTGACCGGAGTGAGCCGTTCCGTTCCGTGGCCAGTTCGTGCCTGTTTGGTCTCGCCCCCATTTTGAATATTGCCCCTCGAACCTTCAGCTCCCAATAATAATAAAAAAAAGTGTGAAAGAAGCCCCAAAAAATGGGGACAGGACGTACCAATCCGACGAGAAGGAAAAAGACGAGAAAAGTTCGTCCGAGGACGGTGTGGCAGTAGACGTCTCCGTACCCAACAGTGGACATGGTGACAATCAGGAAATACACGCACGTCCAGTAGGACAGGCTCTGGGCATTGTCGAACTCCAGTGGGTCACCGGAATTCTCCAACTGGTCACAATAGAGAAGGAAAAAATGTTGTCAACGATGCAAAAAAAATATTGGTGATTTGGTGACATTTACCAGGTGGATGATTCCGGCTGCCGTGAGCCAGACGGAGATGAAGATTGAGACGAGCTGGGCCAGACGGATCGAGCTCGACGTCTTCAGGACGTTGAGGTACTGCAGGATGTCCGGCACCGTCATAAGGCGCAGCGCTCGGAGGAACCTCAGACCTTCAGAAGTATTATTATGATTATCAAGACAAGAAGGAAAATTATTATCCATAGAATGCACTACAAGAAGAACAACTGACCGATCCATGTCCTGTTCAGGTAGATGGACACGAATGACGGTGGTATCGTGAAGTAGTCTACAAACGAGTACATCTCCAGCATGAACCATAATTTGTCGCTTGCAGCTATAAACTGGAATACAAAAATAATCAACAAATTAATCTACACGTGCTCGACAGGCTGTATCAATCAGCAAATATATTACCTACAGCATAACTTCTCAAAAAAAATTGGCATGTCCTTAATATGTGGTTAACCAATTCAAAAGAGGATTTCTTATGGACCGCACTGTACCCACCATTCTCTATGGCGATCTGATTGGTGGAGCTCCACCAATCAGAGGGAGTCTGAAGGGTGTGAGGACCCGCCCCCTCGTCACATGACCTCACAGGGGGTAGAGGTCGCCGCCCACTTTTTGACAAGTTACGCTGAGGGTACTATATTATAATTACACCAAAATGTACAGAGATACTTACACGTATAAAAAAGTACACCATAAAAAATATATTGAAAGCTAGATCTATCTGCTGGGTGGTGTTGCTGTTCCATTCGACGCATTTCTCCACCCCTCCTTCGCTGCTGAGAGGAATAAACCAGTAGAGAATCAACATGGAAATGGTAGACAACTAAAGTGAATAATAATGCAAAAATAAAGTGCAATGACGCACCTGGACGCATCGATGAAGTAGATGATAAGCGAGGCTATGCTCAGGGCGAACACAAGCACCACCTGAAAAATTGAAGTGAAAAATTTGCAAAGAAGCAGATTCATACACAGAATGTGACCACCACCAACATCACACAATATTTGTTACAATACCCGCCGGCATAGCTCTTGGAGTCACGGGAGAAACAAGCCCGCCCCAGTACCACGACAAGGGGGCAATATTTTGTGGCGAATTAATTGCTCTGATTAGTCCTACTTGTCTCCGCACTTGACCAGAATCGACTTATGTGAGGCCCACTTCGGGTGTTTCCAGCTGGAACCCCGAATTTAAAATGCGTGTTCGATATATATAAACACGTTGCTGGCCCCGAAAATTTATCAGTAATGAATCAGCAGGGACCGTCCTTGGGGGTGTTGGCAGAGGTCAATCGACCGACCCCGCCGTGTTTTCCGGAGCCCAAACAAGAGAGAAAGAGAAGACGCTTTGGTGTAACAGACCCTCTGAAACATTGATGACTGCGCCCCCCCCCCCCCCNCCCCCCCCCTGTATATCTGATGGCTTTAATTATGCAAAGGAAACCTGGGGAAAATGGAAGGTGGAAAAATGGGACGACGACGTATGACCAAACCACTTTTCTGGCACCAGAAATATGGCACGGAAAATTTCGACTAATTTTAAGCAGAAGTTTCATCCAAGGTTATTATTACAGCACAAGGCGAGTGGTAACTTCAGGTCAGTGGCTGTAGATGATTTTTTTTTTTAAAAGAGCAAAACCGAGTGCGCACTCATACTCGCGCAGCTCCATTGTTCTGATAACACTGTTGCCAGATTCACACTCGCAACGTTTGATGGGTTTTTTTCCACAACCTTGACAATGTCGCACACGTCGGCCATTTTGCCCCCAAGCGTAGCGTTGGAAATACAGTTTAGCATTGTTATAATGCCAACCGTGCAAGCTGCGCGAACTGTGGTGCGCACATGTAAATTTATATACAGATTGGTCGAAAACGTGTCTAAAATGTGTATTGATTGATGCAGTGAACATAACTGCTCGTGGCGTGATTAGTTTATCATCAGCTGGATATTATAACAAAGGGGCTTTTCTATGAGAGACAAAGTCCCTGGCGCCATGGTAGCCTAGAGATTACGCCGAACAATGATCGTCCGGATGCAAGACTCAGCAACAAGTGACTCTCTTCCGGTCAGGCTTCCGGAGCACAAAAAGGGAGCCTCTCTAACCCCTTATCTGCTTGTCCATATTATCAAAAAAAACGAGGTGGGGAAAGTAGCTTCCTGAGTGTCTAATCTGTCCTTATTGATTGGATAAAAAAGTGTAGAGCCAACAAAATCATGTGGACCGATGACTGAAACCGCGACACTTGACTACAAACAGAGTGTACACTATCAGGATTGGGAGTAATTAGCTCTCTAAGTGACGGTACACACTCTTGTAACGGTTGGCCCCAATCATTGCTCAGCACTGATCCGTTAAAATGGGGGGTTTGTTTACTCCAAAAATATTATTTTTTTCCGTCTTTTTCTCCCCACAAAGAAGCAATTTCCTAAAGGTGCAGAGTAAACTTTGGGATGTTCCCTCTTCTTCTTCTTCCTTCTGGAGTGTTTCCCAGAGGGAATGGTGTCGGCGACAGATTCCATACACACACGTCTGGTCGTCATCGTAGCGAGCCAACTGCGTCAACATGGTGGCCAAAGAGGAAGGTGACTGACGCCTTCCTTCAAATCTACATAGTAATGCACACTCGCATTATTTTTTTTGGAGACACCCTTTTTTCCCCCGCATCTAACGATACATGTAAATGGCACGATTTATCTCGTCAATGTTTGACAATGTTAGACATCACCCTTGCATTTTTATGAAACAAAAATAACCCTTGAAGCTGGCTCAGCATATGGCTCATCTCGCATTTTGATCAAAACAAAAAAAAATATGCAAAGTTGCATTCCCTTCACGCCTGCCAACATAAATCGCACGGCGTGTCGCACATGCTGTGACAGCTGATGCAGCGTCACTTCATACCCAGCATTTCACTAAGATAGTCACGAATGAGACACCCTGTATGCAGCGGTCCTAACACCTAATCATATTCCCTTTGATGCAAGCCCAGCTGCTTCTTCATCTTCATTACCAACCTTGGATGACACTGCACCAAAAAAAATCTTTTTGCCCCCCTCTCTCCACCACTCCAAGTTGAACTCTGAGGGATGCTGGAGGAGGACCGTCGTTGTGAGAAATGGCATTTTTGGACCCGGTTCAAGTTGGCCCCCTTCAACGCCTACAATTTGTCCCAGCCTTGCACTTTATACTCCAGCTCTCGAGGTGTACCTTGACTTATATGTCCAAAAAAATTATCGCTGTTGGTTGTCCGGAGTGGGTCGTATATTATGCCATTGCCTTTTAACATATTTTTCAAGTAGGCAGCCTTAATGATAATGATGACTTTATACCTTCAAGCATCCTGCTGCCCATCAGGCTTTCTGAAGCGGGTAATGACACAGCTTGATGAGCTTTTTCCATCTGAATTTTGAACAAATAGCGACATATTACGCTGACAAATGGAGCAGGAAATAATTCCCATCTCGCAGTGTTTTATTAGAAAGAGGGGGGAAAAACATGCCCTTTTGTATCAAAATGTATTAATAAGCAAAGGTCATCATCTCTTGCAAGATTTTGTGGAACAAATAGACATAATTATGTGAGGAATTGTAGGTGACGTATGCGGAAAAATGAGCGTGAGAAAAGCTCATTACCCGATTTCATCACCGCTCGGTTAGTGTGCCTAATACTTTCATCGCCGTGTATACGATGTGCCCGAGCCACGTAAATCAATCAAGGTCTAAGGGAAGCGATCAATTCACAATTTTTGCAGGTCTGCACGAAACATCGGTTCTTCTAAATATTCAAGTCGACCTGTTACGTAAAAAAAAGAAAACATTCCTTCGGAGCCAGTCAGACCCAATCAATCAGATCAAACGGTGTCAATTGAGCACATTACTACATTTGACTTGCATAGATCTCTGCTACAGCTATTCGATAAGTGTTCGTTTTGAGCTGCATTGTCCATCAATAATTAATGTTTCAGTTTTAATTACCTCACTTTTTTGTCGCATTGTCGTATATTTTTTGAGTCTCACATAACCTGAAAATCCAAGTACTGCAGAAAAAATGTTGCGGGCATCAAGTAATAATGAAATTGCTGTTTGTCAAAAGTGACAAAATCCTTGCTGGGCGACATTTGGCACGCACCACTGCACTGGGGGCTGCTGGACCAAGTGCCAAAAACCTCAGGAATGTCTCCTCCACGATTTGTGTCTTGGAAGGGGGGGGACTTGGAGTATAGTGGTCTTTCTTTTGCGAGGCAGCAGGCAGCCCACATCAGCGCAATATTCTTTCCCTGAGTCCGACGGGGGTCGTGAAAAGGGGGAGCTTTCAATTCGAGTGTGACAACGGACAAAAACTCTGCGGACCACACAAAAAAAAGGTGTAGGGGGCAGGGGGAGGGAATAAATTGGAAACTCGTTTTGGTGTCTTCTGGAGTAACATGCAATCTAAGACCGTTTCCGCATTTCCTCACCCCCCTCTTTTCATCCCCACCTTATTCCCTCTGTTGGGATTGTTGGAGACGTGACGCCAGGACCTTACCACCGCCAGCCAGGCCACGCCGCCAAATTGAATCGCGCCTCCCTGTATTGGTCTCTCCAAGGAGTGATGCCTTGGGAGAAGGAGGAAGTGCGGGAGGAGACGACGTGACACGAATGGGTCTCACACAGACATTTATTTGCCAGGCATGTGCCACACCCATACTCAAGTTGAGTCACTGCGAGGGGACAAAAGTGAATTATTGCCGATGAAACTAAAGAGGAAAGTGACTACGTCACGGATCACGCCTCCAAGATGGCCACGATGACGTCAAGCACGCAACAAAATGGACGACATTATGAAGAATTGATTAGGCGCCACTCTGTCCACTGTGACGCATCACCAACGTGCATGTGGTCCTGCTTTCCCTTTCAAAGTGGCAGTAGTGTGCAGAGAGGATGCGCGTCATCTGTGAGTGGCATATCGTACTGTGGGCCCTGGCCAGGCAGTGTTGCCAAGATTATTGCTCTCGTATATTTATAAATGAATAATAACACGAAGAAAGTGCATAAATTAAAACTTCATTAAGATCAGAGTTACGTTATCAACAGCATCATAAATCTAAAGACCTTGCATCGATGTATACTTTGAGCAAGAATAAGCCCGCCCAGAATTGCAGTGCAGATGAGTCTAGTGCGCAGGCGTAATTAAAAAGCTAAATTAGGGCGCATTATTATCCGGCAGCAGCTCCGGCCCGCTTGTCTCCATAAATATTTCTAGGAAAGAAGAGATATCGGATTGTAGCCTTATACCAAACCTTGCGCAGGATTTGTTTCCAAGTCTGCTAAGAATTATGGGGTCGGCCTTATATATGCACCTTATGGGGACTGGAAGGGGCTCCAGAAAAACACGATCTATTTAGACGTCACGCGGGTAAGAAGTGGTCGTCTTAATTGGGAAGGGATCAGTTCAGATCAGGTTCGTCCCTATCCATTTATTTTTCGTTGCTAATTGGTCCAATAATTTCGATTTCTCCCCCTTATTAATCATCATCAATATTAATAAATAATCTATGAGGCATTTACATCCGTTAATGACAATATGAGCGTGTGACGTCTCCAAAAAAAATAACATTGGTGCATGGTTAATGACTGTTGACACGCAAATGAATAGTTCCCCCTCACACTTCTTCAATTATGCAGCACTTACTGAGGCCTCTTAAAGGTGCTGTATAGCTCCAACTCCCGGTCCTGCTCTTAGTTATTAGTTGTCGGTCGTTAATGAACCAAATAATTAATGACAAGGACAGACCTTGAGGACAAAACAGCAGTTAATGATCTTACACCTCCAGTGGTGAAACCGAGTCTTAAACTGAGTTCAACTTTGATCAAACTGTAGGATTACACCATGATATTCGTAAATGTTCTTTCACTTATTTATTTATTTATTTATGTGTCTATCATTCATTCATTCATTTGTACTAGCAGCTGAGCCCGTTCTTCTCACTGCCTGTTTCCAGGGCAATTGGTTACCATGGACAAACAAGCAAACAAACAAACAAACAAACAAACAAACAAACTTTTCATTATATATTTTGTACGATTCGTTTATTTAGTTATTAGGTTAGTAAGTAAGTTTAAGTAGGTCCTACTATCTCGCTCTATAGGTCAATTTGTGGGACTTGGAAAGTTACCCTCAGATATATTTAACCAAGAAATAAATAACTCCAACCGGTGTGCAGTCGGCTGCCTTTACCGATTCATTTATTTAATTTTTAACCTGCAATGACCGGCCACAAATTGAAGAGCTCCTTTCACGGATTGTGTACCTATAGTTTTAAATCCACGTGCCCTAAACCGTGAAGGGATTTCATACACGTGCCGACTTGTGATCTTTCAATAATCAGGTGTGCACGTGCTGTATATACGATATATTCTGAGAACCCTATGCATTACATGTGTATACATAAGGCATTCCAGGACACATATATATCCGGGGAGGGCCTTTCCTGGTCCCGGAGCATAAATAATGCATAGGCAGCCAGCTCTAGTAGGATCAATGATAGAAGCGATAGGCGAGCGCCCTACGCCAACTGTCTATCTAGAGTGCCAGGGGCTATAGTGTTAGTTGGCTCGATCCCCAGGTCTATTATTCAGGGGGGGGCACAAGTACTCTTCAACAGCCCTCCGCTGTCCAACATTACTTCCAAAAACCCGATTTTTTTGCGATTTTTTTTTTTTTTGGCCAATAACCGCATTTGCTCAAGTGGCCGGACTGACCTTTCGAATTAACTATGCAGCCTGATGGACCAATCGAATTAATGTCACCTGATTAAATGAGCGGTCAGTCATCGGGATGCCCGATTTTGTACAGTGCTTCAGAGACTGCCCTAATTTTAGCGATCAATCGGTTTTTCGATCGGAAAATTTATCCGTAAATCGATCTACTGATGTGCGAATATAGACAACAATTCAAAATGCACTGACATCCGTGCTTTTGTTGCTTACAAAGATTTTATATGGATAGTTCTGTCGAAAATAGTGGAAATCTGGTTATATAGTTGATGTTGACAGCTTTCATCGCTTAAACTCAATTACTGACAGTGTAGCAATATGATAAAATGTCTTCTGCCACATTCACAATATTCTTAGTAAAAATTGAGTCCGATGGGCATAAAACCATAAACCGATTGTATTGTTTGTAATCTACTAGACCACTTCCGTCGTGTGATTGCACCTGTTGTTTAGTATACGCACAGAGCAGCGTAATTGTGCAACCTCGCCCGATAATTGCGTTCATGACTACTATAAAATCCGCATTTTACTGCCCTCCCCATCGATTGGAGACTTCTAGAATCTACAGACTGAATCACATTCCCAGGGAGTTTCCTTTTTTTTTTTTTTTGATAAGCGGCTGGCCGTTAATAACCTACAGGGAAATGAAATGCGACTTCCCGAGCCATTTCCACCACTCATTTTGAAAATGATTTTTCACATCTTCAGAAAAAGGGGGGCACAAAAAAAAGACATTTTAATCTGCAAAAGTTCACCAATTCACAGTCCATGAGAAAGGATTGGCGAACTTAGCAGGCTAGGTCAAGAGGCATTTTTACAGATACTGATGAGACACACTGTATGTATTTGCTTTCCTGCTGGATACACCTCTATGTGAACACTATCAACATCATGTCCTGTAATTTCGATAACCCCACAGCGCATGGAGTCATAAATTCCAAAAGTACATGACACTGGACAAAAAGCATCATAATGGAAGAGCTTGGCTGCATCTATGGCAGTCTATTCACTATTGAGTGTCATTACTATACGAGGCTGTCAATTAAGACTCCTGTTGTGTATACAGTTTGGTTGTTATGGGTGCGCAGTGGATACAGTGTTAGTGCGACAACCCCCGGTTTGCCATCAAAAGGTGGGTGGGATAATGGTGGGAGGGGCTTCAAACCCCCCGACACTAATGATCGACCAACATTTTTTTTTTGAACGAAAACTAGTAGCAAGTACGAGTAGCTGCAAAGTTATGTAGAATCGCCACATTGCGACATGACTTATAGAAGAAGAAATAATTACTCTCGAAAAACTACAATGACAAATTCATTTTTTATGTAGAGCGGATTGCTCGAGATGTAGTACAGACATGTGCACCATGAATGTCTGTGTTTTAGGGCACATTTTTTTTGATTTATTTAATGACTACACCCTTCATAATTACACGTCCATATGCGCTACTCGTCAGGTTGGCGCCACCATAAAAATTCTTACATTAGAAGCATACACTCAGAGGCCTCTCTCTGTGCGGCCATCTCTGTAACGCTACATTTCACATCATGCAAATTTTGCAAAATACGAACTTGCTTGTATAGAGACTCGACGGCGGCGGCTTCCCCCCCTTTTCCCCAGTGTAAAACAAGTGTTTCCAACATTGTGAAGAGGCCCCCTTCATGGCTTGTAATGATACCCCCATAACGGGGAACCCCCCATATCGTATAAACGACCAGCGCTAAAGATGTGTTGGGAACTGGGATGGGTGACGTAACGGTCTTTTACGCACAGAAATCGTTACGGTGTGTATAAACGTAAATTACCGATCCATAATGCAGTTGGAAGCTCCCTCACTGTTCAAAGCAGACATTTGAACTGTATTTAAGTAGTTAATTGCAGAGCTGGGAGCTTATTGTGGGCTATGTAACCGGAAAAATCACTGTACGTTTTGTGGCGGTGGAGCAGCAGGCTAACGAACGTTATTGTGGCTTTGACACGGCGAGATGCACTCGGACGCTCCTCCACCGCGACTCCCCGCCACTTCGTCGCGTCAGGGAGCATATTATCATACTACATAAGAGGCCCAAACTTCGGTCGGGGCCTTTGATGTCCGCGTCTCTCTGTTTGGGGCCGTTGCCAAGGCGGGCGGCCATTTTGAAACGGTGGCAACGCCAACGAGGTGTAGATAGGGTACAGGCAGGCCGTAAAGGTCCGCCATCTTTGATGGTTTTGGCTGCCATGGCAATACACGGCAAGAACACGAGCGAATTTGAATATTTTTGCGGTATGAGCTCCTTTAATGCACTTTTCTCCGTATTAATTCCGTAAGTACGGCAAAAATATTCAAATTCGCGCGTGTTCTTGCCGTGAAGTGCCATGGAAGCCAAAACCATGAAAGATGGCGGACCTTTACCCTGCCTGTACCCTATTTATACCTCGTTGGCGTTGCCCCCGTTTCAAAATGGCCGCCAGCCTTGGCAACGGCCCCAAACAGAGAGACGCGCCTCTTATGTAGTATATGCTCTCTGGTCGCGTAGTAAAGATCTACCCTTATATTATACCGACATCATCAATCAGTCATTCTGATGGAATATCACACCAGTGTTTCGGGCAACAATCCGGAAGAAGAGGGGTCGATTCCTTGTTTCCGGACATTGCCACGTGCCAACCAAACACGCCGATCCAGCCTACGACTTGATTTACAGTCTGCCTTTGCCTGTACGGGTATACCCGGTGCATGCGTCACACCATCCGGCTTGGTAATTACAGGCCTGTCATTGTGTTGGACAGTGCACTACATCGACTTGAGTCCCCTTATCAATATCTGGTAATCAGCATGGACGGAATTCTTGATGCGTCCCACTCAAGGCCGCCGGGAATTGCTCGGTTGGTGGTGGGGGGGGGGGGGGGGGG
>KZ538359.1:51899-81160 GCA_000934665.2 Catajapyx aquilonaris
ACAAAACCGTTTTCTTGGAACCGCTTCACCAACTGACCAGCAAGGAGAATATCCGTTGTCAATTAAAACGGGTTGTCACGCATCGCACGTACAATCAGTCTGTAAAGAGGTTGGTTTTACGACGGAGTTAAAAGCTGGTCAAACAAACGATTAAAAAAAAAAGGGATTGAAAGCGAAATCGAACGAAAGTCGGAAGGACTCGACATGACGACCCAACCAATATGAGGTGGAAACGATTTTTTTAACGAGCGCAACCAAGTGCGCACCCTCACTCGCGCAGCCCCTCTGTTGTGACAACGTTGCCAGAGTTACTCCTCAGGGGCCAAATTTTTATAGATAGACACATAGTACACAGATGAATTCTGAACAATCCCACACGGGATTACCAGAAATCGCTAAAATCTATTAATTAACTAGCAGGGGACCCGTTCTTCGCACGGGGATTGATAAATTAGATAAGGTTTGTAAAACCTGCTCATGCTGTATAGTGAGCTAAGTACTGAAATCCTAAATTATGGGCGTTTAGACTTTTAAAAAGTGCAGTTTTCGGACTTTTATCTCAATCAGTGGTAAGGTGAAGTGGGGTAAGTGCATACACGGGGTAAGTGCATTGGAATGAAAATGGCTGACGACACCAAAACACGTCAGGCACTCTTTTGTGTAGATGCACATCACATCCCCACAAGAGGTGACAGAGCATGTCAGCCATTTTCATTCCAATATGGCGGCCAATTTATGCACTTACCCCATGTATGCACTTACCCCACTTCACCTTACGTAAGACATTTGTGTGCCAAGTTTCAGCACTCGCAGTAGTTCAGGAGTGGGTTAGGTAGCCCGGACATACAGACAAACTTTCTGCTTTATAATGTACAGTACATAGCGATGATTAAATAATTAAGTAAATAACATCAATCACACCCGTAGCTTCAGAGGCTCGTTCCAGAACTATGGCAACGTTGCAAATGTCGGCCATTTTATTTCCCATCCCTAGGGTAGCGTTGGAAATAAGTGTAGCTCAGAACACCCACCAAACATAGAGCTTACCAGCTATCATTCCATGCGCTAATTGTGGTGCGCACATTGCTTTCGTCATAAAATCATATAATATTTTAATTGTTCATTCCGGAAAGAGTTTGCAGATTTTTAACCGGTTGTTGAATTCAACAACTTTGCAATTACCTCCTTCTTGATGTACGTAAATGAGGTAACACTCTTGTGTGATTAGTATGATCCGGATGATCTTTAATTGGTAGGCTGTAAGTGCGCAGACAGGTGGCGGAGGAGATGAGATTGATTAGTCCAGGTGTGTGGCTGTTGGGGGTAGTTCAATTAGTGTAATGCCTGGTTGCGCAGATGGGTCTGGAATATTGGTTATGGAGAGAACCTTGGATGCTGCTGCTGCGTCGAATAGTTTAGGCCTTGTGGTTGAAGGCCTCTCAAAGCCTGGAAATTGCCTTCTCATTCCCGACCACCTCTCTATATACATATAACCCTGCGGCCATTACTTGCGAATCAATTTTGGCCTTGATTTTATATCTCCCCCTCCAGACTCTGCCAATCCATATTCCCCAGATGTATGTATTACGGGCTGTTTTATGACGCCAATAAGTCAATTCCGGCTGGACCATAAAAGGGTCGTGTCAACCTCACATATCTCCTGACAATACTGTAGTATTTCATCTGGATCGAGTAACTAACAAGCAAAGCCAGAGCCTGAATCTATAACAAGGACTTTTCCCTCTCTCGGTGTGAACGATCCCCAGAGCTAGTACTTATACAGTCGCAAAAAGATCTCTTGGCTCCAGCACAAAAATCGAACCGAAATCTAACCCCATTAAGAGTCGACACACCCAAAAAAGTTGGTTGGCCCTAGGCGACGACCTCATTTGGGTTTCCTTCGCGCAATATTCATCGACAGGGCTAAGACCACCATTGGCTTCGTTATACTTCAGTGAGAGAGATAAAAAAAAAGAGAGAAGAGCTTTCTTTTGATACACCCTGTACCGATCCACAATAACTCATTCTAACCACTTGATCCCTTCCCATTTGTGTCTGCCCCGCCCCTCTTCTTCTGCAGCGATTCTTCCTGCATGATCGACCAAACCATGAGCCCCAGCCTAGGCAGGCCAGGGTCGAACTCTCTCTGATTGTGCCCCATTTTTGATTGCAGGATTCCAACATGACAAAAAAAAAATGCCCATTCGTTCCAGCACACCCAGATCAAAAAGGATCCACTCAAAATATGGCGGAATTCAAAGAGCTATTATGTACCTGGTATGTAGTTGCTCGTGCGTACAATTTTTGACCTACATTATGAACCAGGAGGCGTATACTCATCCAGGTCACTCGCAATCGACAACGTCGATTGACGTCAAAATGACGTCATCAATTCTCCTCGCCCTGCCCTGGTCATCATTGGCGACGTCATTTTGACGTCAATCGACTTTGTCGATTGCGAGTGACCTGGATGAGTATACGCCTCTTGACTCAAAAATTGTGAGTTACACTTTGAGTTCATTTTTTTCCCCGGTCATCTTCGACTCGATTGGTTCAGCATGTACCGCATCGAAAAGCCTGACTGCGGCATGAAAATTTTTTTCTGGGTCCTTGGAAACACCCGCGCATAATTTGGGGATTATCTGCAGCACGCCCCATGCAATTTTCCCACAACTCGCTGCGGAACTCAATACAGACAAATTGGGCCTCTAAATGAGGAATAAATTTCAAGCGCGACACACTTCACGTGGGGAAAAAAGGACATTGGATGGTTTTTTAACGAGTGTAACCGAGTGCGCATCACAGTTCGCGCAGCTGGCACGGTTGGAATTATCAATGATACCTTGTAAGCTATAGTAGGAGTATTGTTTCCAACGCTACTCTTGAAGGAAGAAAATGGGGTTGCGACGTTTGCGACGTTGCCAAATGGTGGCCCGTTATGGAGAGTAACTCTGGCAGCGTTGTCAGAACAATATAGCTGTGCGAGTGTCGGTGCGCTCGTTAGAAAATCTCTGGACTAGTTCAATAGAGGAAAATGTTAATAATTTGGAATCGACGAATTTTACTCTCTTTTTTTTCTTAGAATGCAAATGGGATGAGACTCCTGCAGGAATGAATTAGAGTCGGGAGATGAAAGGATTAGAGGAGCCAGTCTCATCCCGGATCCGGAAGACCTTCCCCTATTATTCCAGGGACTACCAAAAAGGGGTCCCCTACCAGCCTAGCTCCAGGGGGCCGAAAATTGGCCAAAACCTCTTTTGTCACCTATAGTAAGCCTAGTCATCACCTGACTCTCTCATGTCTTTATATATAGAGGGACTACTGGCAGCTATGGTTATGAAATACTTTGAATAAATCAAGGTATTTACGTATCGATGCTGCATCCGGGGTTCCTGCTTTTCTTCCCTTTCGCCTCCTGCGGCCTAGGATGACCTCGGAGGTCAGGCCCAATGTGCTAAAAACCTTCCCCGTTAAAAACTACCCCTAATGATCACCCTGGGGTATACGTCGAGGCCTCCGTATTGATTTGCATCGGGAACAACGGGACATACGTTGTGAAATATGTATAAGATGGTTTGGAGCAATATAAAGGGGAAGTCTTATCCTGTATCAGTAAATAGTATCAACACCTATATTTAACAATACTGTTGGGTAGCTACCGGTTCCCATGAGGTCTTAAAAGTGCAAGCAGTAAACTCCTTGAACCTTGGGTCATACCCCGCCATTCAAGACATTGCACGAGACATCATTTGACACGGAATAGTAGAAGTCATTTCGTCATCATTTGGGAGGAATAACAGTGCGCAAAAAAATAGGGTAAGGTGGGTGACCCCTGTGGGTTGTCTAGGTCGTGGTGCCAACAACATTGTGCCCGCGATTCACAATAATAATGGGGTTTGAGGTATCCAAGGAGGAGGTGTCCGATGCACACGCACGACTCTTAGTTTGGAGACACCCCAGGAATTAACCCCACGGCACGTACTGTACACACGGCCAACGATCTGACCCTAAAATGCATATAAGCCCTTTCCGATGGATAGTCGCCATCATATCCGCTCGAGGTATAGATGAGAGCAACTGAGTACGCAGCAGAGTTCGCGCAAATTGTTTGTGGGAACAATGGACTTGCGCGAGTGTGGGTGCGCACTCGGTTGCGCTCGTAAGAAATTCATAGTGTGCAGTGTGCGCCATCTGTCTTAAATATGTTGTATTACGCGTGGATAGTCGGTGGCCCGGGCCAACTTTTGGGTTCAACTATATAGTGAGTCCAATTGGCGAATTCAGTGCTAAAGTTGTACCACACGTCTTCCGGAAATGGGACCGGGTTGTGCTGCCCGGAATGGGAATGGCCTCTCCAAAAAAGCAGGTCGGACCCACCAAAGAAAAATACAGAGACCGGATGACTTTCCTTCCTTACTATTTGTGTCCTTGGATATTCGCGTGCATAAACTTTTTATGCACTTTTTTGGTGGGCATATTTAGATCAGTTCCGGTTATGGCCAACAAAGATCGTACCGTTGCAGCCGCACACGACTCGAATCAATCACAGCACATTACGTAATTAGAGATTCATTGGCCCGCTTTTTTTTCTCTTGGACATATCCAGAAGTATAGGTCTAGATTAAAATGTTCGATTCGTGTGTCATGTAGGCCAAAATTGGTGTGGACCGAACATGCATTACGTGCATTACAGCGCATGTAGCGGTTGACAAAATGCAACAATGCGATGATTGGTATTACAAACCTGAGTGTTATCTGCACGGAATCACGTGAATCTCGGTTCCAAAACGACATATGTAATGCTGATTCATCTTCCTCCTAATCATATTAATTTCATACACTTTTGGTAATATGTTATGTAATTTTAATATAATTAAACTGATCTGGATTTTTATGTGAATTAATGCACAATAAAATTTTAAAAGGCTATCCTAATCCTGACCTAATCTGACCTAACCTAACCTATAACCTAACCCTAACCTAACGGTTAGGTTAGCGTTAGAGTTAGGTTAGGTTAGGTCAGGTTAGGTTAAGTTAGGTCCTAACCTAACCTAACCTAACCTGACCTAACCCTACCCTAACCAATCCTAACCTATCCTAACCTATCCTAACCTATCCTAACCTATCCTAACCTAACCTAACCTAACCATAACCATAACCTAACCGACCCTACCTATTTTAAAATTTATTTACACATCTGAGTGTAAATCTTATACAACGCAAGACTTTCCTATTCATATTTGGACAGTGCGCAATCTGGTCTGACTTATATGACAGATAGTTTTGGTGACTTGAACGGATGTGTCTGCGCACAAAATGGGTTCGTTGACGTCCCACCCTCGGTTTATCTCTGTCGCAGGGTTGTGAATATTTGATAGTTCTCACAAAGCCGGTGCTATAGAGCGCAAAAAGAGTTCGGACATCTTGACACGCAGGAGATTAATAATGCTCGCCACACAGTCTGGAGGTGTTTAGGCGCAATGTTGCGGCACACAGTCTTGGATTAAAAGTGTCAGAATAAGTCGTTGTGAAGCAAAACCTGTTGGATCAGGTCTAGCCAAATCCAATCTGTGGAATCCACGTGTGCACATTTTCTTTATTGCACTCTTTTGGACCCTTTGATGCAGATGGGAAAATCCGATTTATGATCCGGAAGTGCTCTAAAGCGAGGCGGTCCGGTAACAACATCAGGAGGTTTAAGTACAGTCGGTGCCGCCCGTCTCCAGCATAGGCACCGCCACGTAATGGAGCGTGAGTGCGGAACAACGTTTAATATACTCATGCTGCTGAGAGTGCAACAAATTCGTTTATAGACCAGACAGAAAAAAAAATTGTTGTATGTGAAAAGCCGAGGGATATATGGGCCAGGAATCAAATCATCTCAAATAGACTCGATCAACACGCGTGTGACTTTAGGCAAAAGTCACTCCAGGTGCTGAAGGTGATTAGAACCACAGTTAAATATTCATACTCTGGTTGTGGTGACAATATTTTGGGTGTTGGCCAGAATTTTTATTGCCTCTTCCTTCCCAATGCATCATGATGTTTACAAACACTATCGATGCGTACGTTCGCACGCAATATTTGCTGTCAGTACTTATGTTGCTGGGCGCATAACTCTAGAGTAAGTGCCAACCATTTATCTCCAGCATGATCACAAGAATTGCCTCCTGTAAAAAAATATATTGTGTGACTCGTGTTTAGCAAATTTGAAATTGGTTGACATTTTCATAAATGTTTAAACACTAGAAAAAACCTCGATTCGCTCGCATTTTTATAGGGGCCTACCCGCTGGTTTTTTTCCAGGCCTGCGGTCTTCGGTGGTGGAGGACATGTTGTTAATTCCCGTCCCCCTTCTGTAGAGTCAAAGGACATCATAGAATGCACTTTTGGAACCTCCCATGGAAATGACCTCAAGAGTGCCAAAGAAAGGACACTGTTGTGTGAGGAGGCCAATCGGAAGCGTCGCGGTAACAACAACGGCGGACCAATCAGATGGCATAACCATACAAGATTAATGAGAATTTTAATATTATAGAATTGAAGAATATAATATGACTGCTAACAACAAGTGGAGTAAGTAGCATTATAAACAGTGATTGTACACAGTGACGTAACAGTACACATGTGCGGTGTGTCATCAGTGCTAATCACTTCTGTTACATGCAACCAGCCCTGCAGAGTCGTTACATCAACCCGACACAGAATACAAAATGTATATTGGGCGTATCTGGTGATCATCCGGTATGTTACGGCAATCCGGTATATCGAGATACGGTAATTCGAGTCTCCAGCGTAAATTACCTAATTTTATTCCCCCTGCAAAGCTTCGTGACGCAATTAATCATTAGCAATCTAATAGTCACAGGCTTTGAAACTGAACCAAAGAGGTGCCAATAAATTCATTACGAAACACCCTGTCGTAACTTATTTTTAGGAGGTTGTGTGCAGTGTAGCTTTCGATCGTCGTCTGTAGCAGCATAACTAGTGCGGAATGGATCTTTTCCTTCCCCTGCAAATCGGCTGGATTTTTTGCAATCAGTCCTGAGCTAGGAAATTGCAAAAAAGGAGTAGCTGGACTGGAAATGGACCAGTTGGAGGTGGAAATAGGAAGCGATAATGATAAACATTGGAGAAGGAGCGAAGTCTACATTGGGCTTGAGCTTGCAAGGGAAATTGGCCCTCGCGAATACGAGTAGGCAAATTACTTTGCTGAGAGAGAGAGAGAGAGAGAGAGAGAGAGAGAGAGAGAGAGAGAGAGAGAGAGAGAAAAGTCGTCGGAGCAATTTGGACCATTAGAGAAAAGGAAGGCGCTACCAACTTCTGCCTTTTAAGGTCTTATCTGGGCCCCTCTTAATCCATTCAATCCAGACTCTCTTTCATATAAGAGGCTGCCGAATTGTTTATGCCCAACCATTATTCCGCACCATCTCCGCCTCGGATATGGAGACCATTTTTTTTTTTTTAGGAAAGCCAAAATAAAGTCTGGGCCAAAAGTTTTCGAACTAAAAGTAATTAGTGTTGACCTGACTTGTTGACTATCCCAGTGCACGCATCTCATGTCTTAATGACATTACAGACTAATTAATGGGTGCGTCTTTCTCCCCTCCCAACATGCATACACATGAAGTCAACAGTACTCTTGGGGAATATGCTCTCCAGGGAAGAAACCCCATGGAATTTTTTTAAAAAAACTGCAAATTTCGCAAAAAATTTTGCAGGCGACAAAAAACAAAAGTTGGGCAAAGAGATGTCGTGATAGCGTTTGGCAAGCAGGGCTAAAACGCTGGTTCCCGGTTGCACAAAGGAGACCTATTTGTCGGTATTAACCACATCGATCCAGGGGGCAAGCAGACACAGGGCCTATAGGCTGTCACGGAACCCAAAACCAGCCAATCCGAAGGCAGCCATTTATATGCCTACAAACTGCAGTCCATTCCGGATAGAAAAATAGGCCTAACAAAGCCTTTGGATGAGAGAAAAAATGCAGAAACACAAAAGGTGCTGATGACAACTCGACATCAAAGTCATTCATAAGCTGGGGGTTTAATTACTGCCATTTCCTGTCCGTTTGCTTTTGATGTCATTGTCACGTCAAGAAGTCATGTAACTCACAACAATCAGGGTCGCAAAGGAGTGGTTTTGACAATTGGGATCATTTTTTATGTTCTGTACAAGAGGATCGCAGGCCAATTGCAGCTGTTTCAAAAAAAATTGGTATATAGGCCTACAAATATTGCTAGAAGAAATTATGTTTGCCATACATAATTTGCTTCTGGCAAAATAATTGTAGGCTTGTGAGCTACTGATTGTTGACATTTTTAGCAACAAGTAGATCATACGCTCTTGTTAACTCTGGACAAATATTATTCCTTGCAGCATTCCGCCTTGAAATCAATACACGTCAATGTCAACCGACAACACAAATTCTATACTTTTAGCCTCACTGCACCAGTAGTTTTGCATAGATTCGCATGATTTTTTCCTTGGGTCAACGACTGTTAGAACCCCAATGGAATCCAACAGGTACCCGCTGAATGACCCCAAATTGTACAAAAAAAACAAGGGGGTTTCACATATCTCTGCACTGTTTTTGAGCCAAAAATCGACCAGGCTGTTTTTCCGTCTCCTTTTCCCCTTCTTTTTTTTGTGATTGCGAGGCAGTAGCATCAGGTAAAAGAACCTTGAGTGAGCCCGAGAGGTGGTCCTGCATGCAGCAGTTTGGGTGCAGCTGAACTCAGCACAGAAACCCAGCTAGGGATCGATACAATGGGGGGGAAAATGTTGGAGAGAGAGAGAGAGAGGAAGCTGAGCTGTGTGATACTCCCCCGGAATAGGCCTAGTCAGAAAGCGAAATCCAATGTATGGCCTCCCGATTGTTAGCAAGGTAGGCCAAGGTCGAACCCTTATTCGCACCTGTAAACAACACTATAGATAGATCAATTTTGTAGGTTGGAAAAGCC
This sequence comes from Catajapyx aquilonaris, assembly GCA_000934665.2. Classification (NCBI taxonomy): domain Eukaryota; kingdom Metazoa; phylum Arthropoda; class Diplura; order Dicellurata; family Japygidae; genus Catajapyx; species Catajapyx aquilonaris. The sequence goes on from KZ538359.1 coordinate 60,863, forward strand.
ATGTGAAGGAACCCGGGGGTCAGGTTTCAACACTGTATAAATGACTCCATATATAGTGTTGGGTTGCACTTTCTAAAGCACCATTTATACCTTTTTTTATATAAAAAGTTGCAGACTTCCCCTTAGAGCAAAGCGAGCCCCCCCCCCCCCCCNCCTAGGCAGCTAGTAAACATCGAAATCGCATTACGCCCCTACTGTGTAGGAAACTACACACGCCCAACCCGCAATTACACTAAGCACTTATTTTCATTTAGGCCAGGGGGGGAGCAATGGTGGGGAGAAAAAAAAAAGTCGACAAACTTCACGTCCAAAGCCTCAAAGAACGGACGACAAACTATCGACGTAATATAATTAGTATTAACATTCATAATAATAAACAACTAGTAGAGGGATCCGTTCGCAAATTTTGGCAACACTGCTTGGCCCACCCCCGAACTTGGACCTTTGGCTCATAAGCTCTTCCTCTGCACACTCCTGCCACTCTCAGCACCACATGCACGTTGGTGATGAGTCACTACGCGGACAAAGTCCACCAAGGCGCTATGCTACTTTCCCCCTTCAACAGTTAAAGGACAGGAGTGAAATATGTGGTAACTACTACGTTATACCTATGGGAGTCATGTATAATGATAACAACATTGTTATCCTGACATGGATGCAACCAATGCGCCTCAATTGTGCAACGGGCTGCCTGTAAGTGAGGCGTAGGTTACATGAAAGATGAGTTGAAAGAGAGAGAGAGAAAAATTAGCTGATGGATGGTTAACTGATATTAATTAAGAGGAAAATAACTGGCGACTTGCTCTACCGTAAATTTTAATCGAAAATTATAACTTGTTCCGATTGCAACCTTTCGACTGGCCCGTTAAGAAATAACAGCAGTTTAAGTCTCAAACGACAGTTATTAGCTCTTATCTGCCAGTTAAAAGGGGGTGTTGTCGGAATATTTAAATAACTTTTTGATGCAACATTTTAACTAGCTGTTAAGAGGCAGTTTAAATGTCTTAACCTGCAGCTCTTATCGGCGAGTTTGTGTCGGAAATTGTATAACTAGTTTTGACGCAATCTTTTTAACTGGTCGTTAATAACAGATCACTGCTGTTTAAGTCGTAAACTCCGGTTACTTACTGGCCAGTAAATAATAAATCCGTACAAACAGTCCCACCTGACTTTTGGCGACATGTGCTATGCGAATGCAACGTTGCCATTTTCTGCATGCATGCAGGTGAGATTATATATCCCCCAGACTTTAATCCGAGGTATAAGAATATTCAACCCAGGCAAAACCCACATTTTGGATGATTAATGACCTGGTCCCAAAATGAACATCTGCGTAAGTCCTGATATAGTTCCCGAGGTCATTTGCCAGCGGAAGCAGTCGAGTACAACTCTGTGCCACAAAATAAATCAATTACACTACTAGGGTGGGGGGAAGGGGTGGGGGTGGGGGTTTACACGATGTTGCCAAACTGATCAATTTTTCTGAGGGACAAAACCTGCCCGGACAGAAATCCGGCAGGCGGAAAATAAGGCGTCAATATGTGACGTGAATGGATGGGAGGAAAAAAGGCCTTTGGAGCGGAATAATCTCTCTCGCGTCCGAAATTGATTGGCACCCGGATTTCTTCTCAAAGGTATATAGAAGGAGAGAAGCCCAAAATGATCAAGAAGAAGAAGAAAAAAAAAATGGCAGGTGTGCAAGAAGGAAAAAATCCGGGGGATTTTTAGGACTTCGCTCAATCCAGGTTAATCATTCAATTGCACCGAATTGTACTGTACAGACGCATTTTGCCTGGTTTAAAAAAACCATTTTGGACGTATATAAGGAGAAGTTTATTAGTTGTTTGTTTGCTTGTTTTTAGCAGGCTAGCTAGCTAGTTAGTCAATTATCTTGTTTGTTTGTTTGATAGCCAGTTAGTTAGCTACTCTAGTTAGTTAGTTAGCTACTGTAGTTAGCTACTGTAGTTCGTTAGCTACTGTAGTTAGTTGGTTAGCTAGTTAGTTAGTTGGTTAGCTAGTTAGTGAGTTAGACAGCTAGCTAGCTAGTTAGTTAGCTACTGTAGTTAGTTAGTTAGCTGCTGTAGTTAGTTGGTTAGCTAGTCAGCTAGTTAGTTAGTTAGACAGCTAGCTAGCTAGCTAGCTAGTTAGCTACTGTAGTTAGTTAGTTAGCTACTGTAGTTAGTTAGTTAGCTACTGTAGTTAGTTAGCTACTGTAGTTAGCTAGTTAGACAGCTAGCTAGTTAGCTTGTTAGTCAGTTAGATAGCTAGTTACTTAGATAGCTAGCTAGTTAGTTAGTCAGCTAGTTAGTTAGGCAGCTAGATAGTTAGACAGCTAGATAGTTAGACAGCTAGTTAGTTAGACAGCTAGTTAGTTAGCTGCTTTGTTTGTTCGTTTGTTTGTTCGTTCGTGTGTTTGTTGTCGTTCGTCCATGGCAACGGGATTTCCATGGCAACGAGTTACCATGGAGACATTCCGTGCGAAGAACGGTCTCCGCTGCTGTAGTCATACTACTAAATGCCAGTCTGGCTGACTGTCTGTCTGTTTGTTTGTCCGGGGTGAGTCATCACCTGAGCTCATCCATGTAGTACCACTACCCCTTGCACAACCCTGAGAGTGGCTGGATTATGCCATCTATGCGAGGGGTATGGTACGGGCCCCCGGACTATAGAGGAACTTAATCAAAGTGAATGGTTGGAGGAGGCGACTCGACGCCATGAGAGAGAGAGGCAGGCGTGGCTTCCTGCCCGTTTTGAGCGTCGAGACGCCTAGTTCCGGTTCCGGAGATTTATGGCGCCGGGCAATAGGCGTCTGCAGAAAGAGAGATATGGGTCACGTCTAAAAAGCCGACATCAAGAACATGTGACAAATTCGCGACGTTTTTATGTCGATTGAAAAAAAAAAAGTGGTGGGTGCGGGGAACAAACCGGAACGTATCCGGAACGTATCGGGCAACATGATGCCAACATGACCATATCAGGTCAAAACCGGGCCATGTTCTGATAAGGACTTTGAAGTGTCAACACGGGTTGTAACACGACCGACCCGAAGTGCGCGTAGGGGAGTCATAATACAGCATATAGTTGTGCTGGGTATGGAGATAAAACAGGGCTCGAGACTTAATCTGGCAACGTTCGGTATCGATTTCCGGTTTCCTTTTCCCTGCTGGAATCCTAAAGGTTTTGGACTCTGTCTGAGCATCAGTTGGCGCCGTCAAAAAGAAGAAGAAAAAAAAGAGACACAGAGGAATAATAATCGCTGCCAGTGTCTCCCATCTTCGAATCTGAAAGGGACGTGTCCGATTGGCCTTCGGAACTAAACTGCTGTGCACTGCAAAAAGCTGCTATCTCCCGGAAGCAGACGGCCTCTCATATCTCTGCTCCAACACAATTCAGCTATATCTTTTATTTCCTATTCACAGGCTGCTGCAAGGCACCACTGGGAATTGTTTCCGGGACAGTGTTTCGTCCACTAGATGACGATCTTGGTTGGAGGAAAATCAGTCTGTCGGCAGCAAAAAGGACGTATCTGCAACTTGCAAATGTGGGTCAGTTATTTAGCTGACCGAATCGAGTTTACTCTGTACCATTAAATATGTCGATGCAACTACAGTTTCGCAAGGTTGAATAAATGAAATTATTGAAGTTGACGGGAGAAGTAACCGGGCCAAGGACCAGCTCAATCCGTGTCGTGGGCTTGACATTTTTCGAAGAGCTTGATGCCACTGGGTTGGTATATAAGAGTTTAAATCGCGATGCCGTTGCAGAAATTTATTTGGGTGACAGCCGCGATGCATTCCTTGACTGGAGGCCAATTTTAAAGTTACACTAATAAACAAGGTGGGCTTTACACGACGGTGATGAGGTCATTAAGAACGTGGCGACCAAAAGTGAAGCAATGTGACACTCGAATTTATCAGCTGGGACGTAATGCAATAACATATTTTTGCACACACGACACGCGTAATAATCTGAGGTAATATGACCTGTGTACGTAGGCTATAATTGAAAAGTGTCCTTTTATGGCAGGACAGTACGAATGTTTACGAAACAATTTTTTTCACAACTGACTCTACTTGCAGCACAATTCGTTCATCAATTGAAGGGTGACAATATGCCAATAATATGCTGTACCTAACTTATTCGTATGGGCGGAAAATGGTTTGAACCCTTGCGCGCATAGAGTGGCCGCACTCTGACCTACATTTTCCTGGGAAACTGTGTCAACCCAGACGCACCAACCGGAAGGAAGAAAAAATTCTCTCAATGATTTTAATCTTCAGCTAGTAAAAACTGGTCGGCATGTCCACGAGAGCAATAAGGTGTATATATAGTGAAGTCGTATAAATGTCCGTTGTGCATATTCAGCTGGAGAGGGGTCTTTTCCAGCAAAGTCCTGGAGTGGTCCAAGGCCGTTTGAGCAGCAGCAGAGCAGCCCTGGAAAGCAGCAGCAGCAGCAGCATCCCCCCCCCCTCCCTACTTTACCACCCACTCTACCCCAGAGCAGCATGCAGCCATGCAGCTGATCGATCAGGACCAGCAAAAGCCTCCGTCTCACAAACGACCATCTGATGGAGCGAATTCGCACTAACTACACAGCATATCGCTATACAAGAGAACGAAACAAACAACAAAAATTTGAAGCAGAAAATATATGGTGACCCTGTGGCTGGGTTGGTCACCCTGATTTTCTTTCTAAACAAAAGAAAATTAGGTTCACAACTTAATATGTGAATTCTCCAGGAGAAAATATGCAGAAAGTTGGAGCTGCTAATAGAAAACTTTCCTGCTTCTTTTCCGGCCGGAAAATGTTTCCTGTGGATGGTGCAACCGGTCCTTAATCGACGAAAAATTATGAAAACAGCCAGTTTCACGACAAACGTGACTTTTCCAGTCGAAAATAAGAAAATAGTCGGAGCTGATAATAGCAAACTTTCCTGCTTCTTTTCCGGCCGGAAAATGTTTCCTGGAGATGGTGCAACCGGTCCTTAATCGACGAAAAATTATGAAAACAGTCCGTTTCACGACAAACGTGACTTTTCCAGTCGAGAATAAGCAAATAGTCGGAGCTGCTAATAGAAAACTTTCCTGCTTCTTTTCCGGCTGGAAAAATGTTTCCTGGAGATGGTGCAACCGGTCCTTAATAGACGAAAAATATTATGCCCGGATGAGAGAAAACAGTCAGTTTCACGACAAACGTGACTTTTCCAGTCGAGAATAATAAAATAGTCGGAGCTGATAATAGCAAACTTTCCGGCTTCTTTTCCGGCTGGAAAAATGTTTCCTGGAGATGGTGCAACCGGTCCTTAATAGACGAAGAATTATGAAAACAGTCAGTTTCACAACAAACGTGACTTTTCCAGTCGAAAATAAGAAAATAGTCGGAGCTGCTAATAGCAAACTTCCCTTCTTCATTTTCCGGCTGGAAAAATGCTTCCTGGAGATGATGAAACCGCTCCTTACTGTTTAAAAGTGACTTTTCCAGCAGTAAACATTGAAAGAGCAGTCTGTTATTTTAACTGTTAGCTGCTTTAACAAAAACTTTCCTGCTTCTTTTCCGGCCGGAAAATGTTTATTGGCAACCGGTCCTTAACAGACGAAAAATTCTGTCCGGATGAGAGACAACAGGTTCACAACAAAAGTGACTTTTTTTCAATAGGAAATAATAAAAGTGCCTGAGCTTCTCATAGCAAACTTTCCGGCCGGAAAATGTTTCCAGGAGATGGTGCAACCGGTCCTTACTGCTTATAGACGACAATTCCGTCCGGATTGTAGTAGGCCTTTAGAAAGTCAGAAGAATGGAGAAGGAGTGGATCTTTCTCCACCATTTTTATTCAACAGAAAGAGGTGGGTTTGGAAGAGGAGCAATTTCCTATGAGTGGAAATGGCTTTGGACGCGTTATCGCCTTCAGAGCAGGCCTCTTCGTTTCACGTCTCGCTCGTCGCGTCTCCGTCAACTCGGCCACGTCACGGGGGCTTCTAGCAACATGTGTCACCAGTTGAATGCTCCTTTTTCTTTCTCCTGGTCGCAACCAGAGAAAACATATGTTTTGTTTCCGGCAATAAGCGAAAAAAATGACCATTTTGACACGATATGCGCAATGAATATTTTGACAAATTCTAATGGGGAAGTAAGTTACCATCGAGTGCGTGTGTTCGCAATGCGTGCGGCTGATCCAAATCGCAAGTTCATGAATCGAGAGGTGGAAAAACCTGAATGGAGATGCGTGATTACAAGTCGACCAGTCCGCTTCAATTTCCGGACCACATTACTTTTCATTCAGAGAGAGTGAGGGGGGGAAGTTTAATAATTGCTTCTCATTTAGAATAAGGAAGCGGGTCTTATCGTCTGCAAGTAATCCGCGACCTATACACGGAACAATATTTGGCACAATATTCTGTTTCGCGTGCGAAACCATCTCCTTGGGAAGCAGGCGAACTAAAAATGTCACCAAAAGCCCTTGAGGCCCTACACACACACATAGATTTAAATAGGACGACACTCTGGAGTGCTCATGACCCACTTCCTAGTACAACTTGATTGCGATCTAGCTTCGTTACCCACAAGTAATTGTAAGGCTTGACATCGGTAGTCGCCAGCCGTTTAGCCCTTTAGGTGTGTTTTTTCAGCTTGTTAAAAAGGTCGCGCACACTTTGCTTCTACGTCGTCATCCAGTCGTAGAAATAACAGATATACAAAAGGTGTTACATAATAACAAGTTTTAAAAACATTTTATTCTCCGCAGAATATTATTGTAACTGGCACGGTAACGGAATATGCTTCAAAATGCTATCAAAGTTGCCACTGGAAACGGTGGCAACAATGTCAAGAACAGTAAGCGCTCATCACGAGTTGATGTGTGAAATCGCCCTCCTCATCCAGGCGGCTGCGGTTGCCGCAGGTAACATCCATGCCTCCGACTCCGAAAAATAACATATAGGAAATGCAATTTTGTTCGGCAGTGTATCCTGCTTCATTTTTACCATTTTAAAAATATTGAAAACATTTCAAAGTGTCTAAAAATTTTGTAGGTTCTGCTGGAATATATCGTGTTGAAATTGTTGCGCTAACTATCGACGGGTTCTTGGCAGGTTTCGTGCGACTACTCCGTTTTTTCTGCACGAGTTGAGCCAAAAAAATGTATTTTCGTTGCGAAATGACATGTTATGGTTTCCTGTGGTCTCCGGTCCGTGTGATTGTGTTATAAGCCACTGGCGCAAATTGTCCGGTCGTCATAAATAAGTCAGTGGGGGGAAACAAAAGTAGCAACTGGAAACGCTGCGAAGTATGACCGAAAATTTCAATGCATTTTATCCCCCCCTAAAAAATTTCTATCAAAAATAAAAGGGCTTTCACCGACAATAATATGCGATTTTTTTCCCCTCCTCTCCCTCTCCTGCAATTCCTGCTCTGAAAATTCGACCTGCATAGCTGAATATTCAGCTCCGCGCTTTTTTTTTTGTGGAGTAAGGTGATGCCAGATGCTTCCCACCACCTCCACCACCACCACGTAGGAACCGTACATTCTGAGGGAACGCACATATTTCACTACCACCCTGTACTACAGCAGCGCAGGAGGCACCGAATATTCGCAGCGCATATGAATTAGGTTTCTCCTCATGGGTGTTGGGAGAGGAAGCAGGAAAAGGTGCAAGAGGCGATGGGATGTGCAATTTCCCTGGAAAGACCATTGGAGGATACGAACTCTGAATTCTGATAGCGGCCCAATCCTAGCACTTCCGACCTTATTACGACATTCAAATCTGACTAATCCACGAACCTGCTCATTCCCCATCCTATTTCCAACACTCTCTCCCCTAATCATAACACCTGACTGCGCACAACCAACTTAATTCGTCACCCCTGCGCATTCAGTGCATTTCCAACACTGCCTGCGCAGAACATGCATAATTCTTCGCATCTACGCATCCCATACATGAGTTGTGTTTAAAATGACGTGTGATTTGAGGACCACACTGTGCCAACCTGGCCTGCGATAAATCCCGTGTTTGACACAACCCTTGTGTTGAATAAGGGATGTTTAGATGGGTGATATTATCATGGGTGCAGGCATAGCATCCAACATGCCATGCCGCATTGCAACCCGATTAATTGGGTACTCAATACGCCGAATATGCATCAAATCGCGTTTGTGCAAAGCATTGTGTATATACTACACCCCCCCCCCCCCCCCCNACCTATACTCTTCTGTGTCATTTACTGGACCCAGAAATGACCACAAAAGGATGGCGCGTTAGTGCACGTTGCATTGCACCTATAGAAGTTTCTTTTACAAGCGCAACTGGGTGCGCACCCACACTCGCGCAGCTCCACTATTATGACAAAAAAAAATGTTGCCAGAGTAACGACCCATCAGAACCTTATTGACAACGTCGCAAACTCCTCCTCCCAAGCGTAGCGTTGGAAATAAGTGCAGCGCTTGTTTATCAGTAGTCTACAACCTGCAATACAGAAAGCTAACGAGCAATAATATTGACAATGCTAACCGTGCACACTGTGCGAACTGTCTTGCGCACTAGGTTGCGCTCGTAAAAAAAATCATCTGTAACTAAATCAGTGGACAGAGACACAGACTCACGATGCCAATTCTACTGTTCTTGCCTTCGATAAACTGTGGGACCGTAAGGTAACTGTGGGGACTACTGTAACTGTGGGACTACTGCAGCTGTGGGGACTACTGTAGCTGTGGGACTGCTGCAGCTGTGGGGACTACTGCAGCTGTGGGGACTACTGCAGCTGTGGGGACTACTGTAACTGTGGGGACTACTGCAGCTGTGGGGACTACTGTAACTGTGGGGGACTACTGCAGCTGTGGGGACTACTGCAGCTGTGGGGACTACTGCAGCTGTGGGGACTACTGCAGCTGTGGGGACTACTGCAGCTGTGGGGGACTACTGTAACTGTGGGGGACTACTGTAACTGTGGAGACTACTGTAACTGTGGGGACATTTTGGGTCCCCACATCACACACCAGAACGTTACCGTTATAGTGGGGACATGTCCCCACAATTTCGATTTGCAGGAGAGTTTTACAAAAGTCCATTTCTCTCAGCCTAAGGTTAGTTAGGGTAGGTTAGGTTAGGTTAGTTTACACTAGCTTCGAAAAGTTGAGTTTTCAACGTCCCCATAGCTTATTGAGCTCAAGTCTGGTTGTTATTTACGATGTGTACTGTACATTTCCCCAGTGTTACACCCACGACATTTTTACACGGTGGATCGAAATAATGGCGGTAACTACCTTGAACCTTTGAGATTATCCAGTGAGTTAATTATGGCTACGTGACTCCCAGGGTGATCTCAAAGGAACACTTTGCACTTGGGCTTCACACAGCTGCTGCTATGGCTCTCTCTAATCCGGAAATGTCCGGGGCCAGTCTCTCTCTCTGCTTAAAAAGAGGGGGTAACCGGATTAGCAATTCGTTGGGTGCTCGGCGGCATCCGGAAGGGACAGGGTTGGAATGATTAAAAAGGGATAGGAAGGAAGGAGGGAGGGGAAAAAGACTCTTGTCTCTGCTTCACAGCCGACTACGACTCAGATTAATGGCCTCCTCACTAATTAGTCTTCGCCATGGGCATGCAGATGATGCCTTCGCCCCCAATATTCCTAAGCCGGTTGCCGTGTCATTTACCTTAGTTTTCTCATCTAACCAGTCCTTGTCTAATCAAGTTTATTCTCATTTAAAAATTCTTGTTGAAGGGCCCTGTCCGTCCGTCCGCAGGAGAGAGCGACAAACGGTTTTCCGATTCGGATTCAGCGTGATCCTAATAGGTTTCATGGACATAACTTCCGGGCCACTTAAGGTTTCCCTGGCCTATACTCTACCCGACGAGAAATGAGACTGACAACATTCTGTGTCATTGGTTGTTGTCCAATTTGAATTTCCTTGACAATGAGAAAAGGTCAACTCGAATCACCCTCGGGTGATTCTTTCAGCTGTTGAATTTTTGTACTATCGCAACCGAATGCGCGCCACAGTTCGCGCAGCGTGCACGGTTGGCATTATCAATGAACCATGGTCAGCTCTACGTATTAGTGGGTGTATTATTTCCAACACTACGCTTGGGAGGGGGGGACAATGGCCAATGTTGCCAAGGCTCTGGAACTAACCTCGGTGTGAATTATTTTCGTGGCTCCTGGCAACTCTGGCAACGTTGTTGTCGGAATAGAGCTGCGTGAGTGTTGATGCGCACTCCGTTGCGTTTGTAAAAATAATGAATCGCGTGATTCTTCGCAATAGTTGGTTGGAAAGACTACCTACAATTGTGGCATATGTATTCTGATTTTGTTTGAGAGTAGAAGAGAAAATAATATTGTGGCAATGCTGGGCGTTATATTTGGGAAGGGTTAATTGAGTGGCGGAAAGGGGTTTCGTAGTAATCACCGCGTAAATACAATCTCGTTCCTGTTTTTAGTGATTAATACTTGACTGCGTTGGTATTAATTATCGCGGCGGGGTAATCGGATCAAAATTCTGTTGACGTGTCCATCAGCATCCGAACCAGGACCAATGTCCCTTTCATGTCAGCTACGCACTTGAAAGTGACAAACTTCATAGTCGTCACAAGTGCAGGTAACAACTGCGGCTAAATAATAATAGTAATTCAAGTAATTGAACTACGACGATGAAAAATTGTACATACTTGTAGCCTATACTGTACATGCCAAAACTTTCACTCGACGACTATTATACCCCTAACTAGGAAAACGATCGCTCTTTTCTAGCCTACGGCCTGGGGTACCTATTCGGCGCACCATATCGCCGGGGAATGGACAGTTTCCCCGGCAATCCAACAGAGGAGTTGTTTACACCCCATTGCGCATGAGTAGAACGCGGGCCAATGGGGAGGAAGCGGTAACAATATGCGGCGGACCAATCAGAGGGCTCGGCCAACTCCCGCAAGGATTTTAATATTATAGATGTTAGACCATGTATTTTTTTAATTCTCCGAGAGACGGCCTTAGAATGAGTGACTATATAATGTGAGAGTTGAAACCGTTTGATATTTTCGTTTTCGATTCGTTTGTTGGGTGGTAAAAGGCGTGAATCGTTAACATGGCATCCGGCCCACTCACTCACTAGTTTTTCCCTCCTTCCGCAGTAAAAATAACCCGTTTTCTCATTAGGTCGCGTTTGTACCAGCCCAGCTCTTGGCACAGAGGACGCCGGGAGAGTGCTTTGGAGGAAGAGAGAGTCGGTCTCGCAAAATTTGGGGTGGGCCAAGGCAAAATGTCGTGACGGGAGACAGACACCGGGTATTTTGTGCTTGCTCGAGGGAACGACGACCAAAAAAAGAGAGAGAGAGAGAGAGAAAATAGTTGAGCAATGCATACCAAGCTTTTTCTCAATTACATCGTACAGTACATGAGATTAGCAGCTGCACTGATTCGCGCAAATCAAGTTTCGGTTATTAATCAATAATATGCAGCAAGTAATGTAGCATTGAAAAATTATGAAACGTGACATTATCTCAATTTAATCCTATTTGTGCAAATCAGTACTGGTAAGTAATGCAGCAATTGAAATAATGATGAATTGTGACATTATCTTAATTTAATCAATTTGTGTAAATTAATATACGCAGCATCCTTTCGACCCTTTGAGTGTGTCGACGACCTTCAGGCGATGCAACGACGCAGTGCATCGATATACCAGCTATATATCCGGTACATACACCTCGACTATATAGGCAATAATACCAAACGTTCATTTCATCAGGATCCGGGTGTAATATAAGTTACGTGGCTTATTATTACTCTCCGGATGTTATATAGGTGCACAGCAGGCGCAATAATAAGAGAATTCCGAACGTGACTTGCGCGGTTTTCAAGAGTCCGTACAAAATACGAGTACGTGTCAACAGGATTTTGCGCATTCCGCACACCAATTTATTGCAGTGGGCATTGAATATGAGAGGGGGCCTGGATGCGATGCTTTTTTTTTTGTTTGAATGGGAAAAGGATTTATGGCAGTCGGTCCATCACTGTTTATTTCGATGGTTTTCCTCTCCATAGTTTCCAGGGATTGATTGACGCCGATTTCCAGACCTGGAAAATCATTTTCTGCTGACAGTACATGAACCTCGCGGTAATGTTTCATATACAGGTACGCCTCTTTATAACATGGAAATGTATGCAGACAATAATGTATAGCTGTAGCGGTTGAATATAACTACTTTTTTCATCATACTGTTTTTTTTTGTAAATTTTTGTAAATTTGATTATTATTCGAAGCATTTTAAATGTATGTTTTAAGTCAATTCACACTATTTGAAATTGCGTTATTTAATTAGAAAATGCATAGCGTTTCTTAACCATGTATTCCATGTATACTATTTGCATTTATGACAGCGTATGTTGATTCATATGCGCAATTCAAAATTTCCTGCTGGTCTCTCTATTATTATTGTCTCATTGGCTTCATAATTTTGTGGAAATTATAAGCAAACAAAAAAAAATCTCCTGGGAGTTTCGAGACGAGCAGGAGCAATCAAGGTGTGCGTGACACCTGTCATTTCCAGGTCCCCCTAATTATAATTAAGGGGCTGGAGTTTTTTTTTAGGGAAAAAGGGGGGCTGCCTCTCTGGAATTAAAGCATCGCGCTAATTGGGCCCCATTTTTTTTTGCAATCGTCGTTTCGGGTCAAAGAACAGATTTTTCCCTTAGCTCTTGATATTTCTTTTTTGTAGATGATCGCAATGTTTTTGGTCATTCAGTGAATGCCACCAAACTGTATAGAAATGTGAAAAAAATTACAATCACAATTGAACGAGCCATATTGTGCAACTATCAACCAAAATTGGCAGTAAAATAATTGTCATAAATCGTTACATATAAGCAAATGCAGTGGCTGTTTACTTGAGCCATGTACCATCCTGTACATTTTTTTTTTGTTCTTCTTCCTCAGTTGTGACTGCTCCATAATCAACAACAGTAGTCTACACACACGTTTTGATATTTCGAGCCGCAGACAGTTGTAACTCTGCCAACTCATCACACCTGTTAAAATGCATTGTACAAAGTCGGGCCTGCCGGGAAAAGAATCACTAAAGTGTGTCTGATGCAGACTAGGAAAAAAAATATATGGAGCTATTTCTAGCCAAGCTATTACGAGAGGCAATGGACCTGCACTATTTCTTAGCAATACTTTTTTTTAAATGTATGTAACAATAATATATTTTATTACAGACTGCCAATTTGTTCAAAAAATCGCTCCAGTTGCTTCAATGTACTGTCGGATGTTGGTGGTGCATCTGTTTCATACTCATGTAATAATTGAATATAAAAAGTGGTACTCACGAGGATGCGTCCTGTGGTGGACTGTCCAGAGATGAGTTCTCCAGCCCAGTCCCTGGCCTCCTGGACAAAGGTGCCCTCGAACTCCTGCTTGACCTGCCTGGTAGCTGGCGCCTGCTGCTGCGGATCCTTCGCTTGCTGCTGTTGTAGTTGCTGCGCCGCCTGCTGCTGCTGTTGCTGTTGTTGCTGCTTTAGTTCGCTCTGTGAGAACGAGTCCGAGGACGAGTCCTTCCGGCAGCAGAGGAAGGAGAAGGCCCTCCAGAGCAACACCACCATCAGTCCAGCGATGAAGGTGAAGATGCTGGACAGCAGGAAGCACCACCACTTTCGATCGGTCAGGCATATCTTCTCCTCCTCAGACAGCTCAGGGGGGTCGTCGTCGCACATTGTCCGCTGCTGTCACAACAGTACCGCGTACCTAAAAAATTGTGCGGTACCCCCCAAACACACCCACTCACCCCTCCACTATAGTCCACCAAACTAGTCCTATCCTTTGCTGGTCATCTCGTGTCTCTGAGCAGGCGGCTGGCTCTGGCAATGCCGATGCAGAAGGTGGACACACCGTACCGACATACCGGACACTTTCCCTCACCCCTCCCAAATAATTCTATATTGTTCACTTGTTGTTTGTGTGTGTGTTTTTTTTATAATGTGTTCAAAGAGTATCGGGGCTGGTCCGGCTCTCACTCGATCCAACTACACTCTATCTACTCTTTCCGCCTGGCTTCTGGCCCGCCCGGACTCAATCGATAGGCGCCGGCCTATCCGGAGGCGCCACGTCATCGCTCCATAGCAACAACTATAGCCTGCACTATTCCCCCCCCCCTCCCCCTTCCCTCCACCTCTCTCCTCTGCCAAAAAGACGCCAACCCCTAGGCTCGGGGCTGCCGAAATGGACCTGCGCCAACTCGGAGCAGGCGACGTCATTCCTGCCCAGGTACACTGGATGTGTCGAGGAGAACTCCCCCCTCAAAAAAAAAAAAAAAATTAAAAGGAAATTCCTCCACAGGTCATACCGTCGGTCCAAAATGAGTCGAAAATGTAGGTGTGTGAAATGTCCAAAACTGAACGTGTAACGAGATAGACCCCTGTGGGCTTTGTCCGCGCGGTGACTCATCACCAACGTGCACACAGTACTACTTTCCCCCAGAGGTGGCAGTAGTGTGCAGAGGGACAGCCTATGTGCCCACTGGTAGTGGCTTATGTACTACTTCCAATTAGGGTAGGGACAAAATTAGGGATTCTTTAGGTCCTGACTAAAGTTACGGTTCAGCTCAATTGGCATGTTTATGGATAGTTTCATTAATCATCATGCAGTATGTAGTGTGCATTATGAGCATATTATGAAAGCAGTGTTCATTCGTTGAAAAAGTGGAGATTTGGCTATAACAGACCTCGGTTATTATAACAGACTACGTTTTCCGCGGTCCCTTGAACGTCTGTTATATCCGGATTCAACTGTATTGCTTTATGCTGATACCACCTAATTACCCCAATATTACCACTGATCTACACTCTAAGAAATGTCCGGGTTAAATGTATTTATCCCGGAAAAAATATCACTTTTGTCATGGTTATTTAACCCGGACATTTTAGTCATGGTTATTTAACCCGGACATTTCTTAGAGTGTATACACCGAGGTATACACGCTAACAAATGTCCGTGTTAAATAACCATGACAAAAGTGATCTTTTTTTCCGGGATAAATACATTTAACCCGGACATTTCTTAGAGTGTAGCCTGAGTTCGAACGGGTACCTCTGATATTAATGAAATCCAATGATTAGTTGCGATGTCTTCAGGCGTTTAAAATTTTAAACGCGAATAAAATGTTTTCAAAAATATCACTGAGCTCGTTTTGTGACATTCAGACATTACAGGGTGATCATGTACTGGAGAACTGGAGAAGTATAGCCAATAAGATTTAATCGCTTAAAATAGCCTATTTTCCTGGCTATTTTCCACGTTCAGCGTAAATATGTTTATTAGTGACAAATAATCGCTAATTGGATCTTATGATTGGGAGGCTTACAAGTGAAATGAAATGTACTCTGGCATGTTCATGTTCACTGTGTGATATGTTGTGTTGAGGCATGGTTTGAAGTTTTGAGAGGACTAATTGTACAAACTGTGAGAGTTGAATCAACGGTCGCCAGATGGAAACCGCGCAGACGACTATTGCTTGGCACTATTTCAGAGCCAAGCTTGAAGCGACACCCGCCGATTAATGTCCGCAATGGTTACGAATTTTTCGCACTAATAAGCCCTGATATAAGACCGGGCAATACGTCATTTTTTTCACGTCAGGAGAGGACGAGATAAATTCGTCATTATGTCAAAAATTCCATGTCATTTTGGACGGCATAATGACGTACTTTGAAGACGTCACTAACAAATTTTTGATATTTTAATATAAGTTATTCCACATATATTACAGAATATATTGCAGAAGATGTACGAATTAGTTTGTGCAAATTTTTATTTATGTAATGTACATGCGAATAAAGCTGCCACTGAGAGAACCAATTTATTTGCAGGCTTTGTTTCAGACGTAACTTCTCCACTACCTGCCCGAGTGTTTTTTTTTTGAAGACTTAACCATTTCTTTAAATCTCCCTAAAACTATTGGCAGGTCGACTTACCAAATAAATCTGTCGTAATCAATGTTCATTTCCATGAATTAATGGTTATATGACTGGATGAGGTTTTTTAAAAAAATGTCAGTTTCTGCATTTCCATTCCCTGATTGGCATGAACGATTTCTGATGCGTCTCGTTGTCAGCCTTGATGTATCCCCACATGTCCATGGCCTTCCAGCAATATTTCTGGATTGACTTCACCTCCTGGAAGGTCAGGTCGTTTCTCCAGTGGAAAGCATTCGCCTTGGAGTCTCTGAAGGTTGAGTACATGTCACCAGACCTGGCCTTTGTGTGGGTCTCCAGGAATTTGGTCACCAAAGGATGCACGTACAGACCAAAGAACTGGAACAGGTCCGATGTGACATTGTACGGATCCAGTGACAGGTCTTCGTATCGTACCACCCTGTCAGGAGGAACAAGAATGACCTGCTGTCCATGGTGATCTCTCAGGATCGTTGACCTCATGCGATCAGACTGACCTGAACCGATCTTTGTATTTGCGATGCAGAGATTTAGCAGCTTCATAGTCGGTGACCATATCATTGCAGGCGAGACGATAGTCGTTGCAGTCTGAGTTAAATTTACACCACACTAAATTCCTCCTGGACAGCATCATTCCTCGTGGATCTCTCACAAGATACACAATCCTCAGGTTCAATCTGGAATGTACTGTTCTGCAGGATTCAACGATAATGATAAAAATAACAATGGACTTACTCCGGGTCATCCAGAAGATACTTTGCCAGCGAGAGGCTGAGACGATTAATCTTCATGGCCTGGAATGGAAATACCCTGCAAAACTGGTTGAAATACTCGGTGTCGAAGCAGAGGTCCGGATAATTAGCACATTGTTGCCACAAACGACGATTCTCTCTATAAATAACTGCCAGGTCTAGAATATTTCTGATGGTTATGCCTGAAAGTGGAAACATCAGCAAAATGTTATAAGCCAATGCATTGATTATAAAATATGCAATTATGGGGTCTGGGCATTGGAGGTAACTTGAAATAATTGCACAACCTTCAGTACGATTGCATGTCAGTATTTGCTTGACTAGTGTGAGCGCCGTTTGAGAGATTGGACCCTCTCTGATCGTATCAGCAAGGCCGTACCGAAGGAGAGGTTCGAAGGAATAGAAAGTGGCCGGATGACTCTCCAGAATATCACCCAAAAATGTGGATCCTGATCTCCAGTGGGACACAATCACACTTCTGATAGGCTGGCCTCCTTTGCTCATCACGAGGTCGTCCAATGTCCTGCACAATGCATAGCAAAATCTGATGAGAATAGAGCAAAACATATATGGATTTATGGAACCTTGTGATCGACAAGTCCAAGAGTATACCAATTTTCATAATATTATTGCAGACTGCTCATCAATAATTATTAGAGAAATCATCACTGACATTAAAATATGATCAATTTTCTCACTTAGGTACTCCTGGATATGCCAACAGAAGACAGTGTTTTCAAGTTCAGGATTTACAGTCTCAAGTTAATAAAGTCAATGTAAAATCATACTTTCCAGGAGAATACAAGTATCCCTGAAGTTCTTGTTCGTTCAACAGCTCCTGTCTCCTTAGTACTTGGCTGAATTTTTCGCGGTGAATTGAGTTGTTCAGGAGGTGATGTCTGGAAGAATTTTTCGTCTCTAATGTCTGCAAATGTAATTATTATAATTTATATGAACTGTAGTAAACACAACCTTATAAACTATTTGCATGACAAGTTGTTCCGGCGCAATGATTTTGGCAATGTTCGCAGGAGTGAAAACTTACTGTACGTGCAATTGAAACCGTGTTGCGATTGTCTTGGCTGATGTCCTCGGAGTCGTCTTCGTAATGCACGCTCTCTGATTCATTGGCAGCTGCTGGTGTCGGCTCTGGTTTTGGAGCAATGGACATCAAGGTCGAGTAGTTCAGAATCGAGACAACCAATATGACAATGAACATCAACAGCAGTAAGCACGTGAAGCCATATCTGATCCCAGCAATGCGACTGCGGAATAATGAAGGTCAGATCAGCATCTGTGGCCCTATAATTATAAGAGAATCGATTCGAGAAGCAGACGAAAGGACTCACGACATGACTCCATTCCTCCGGTACGACATCCTGAACTTGACTGCTGGCCTCGTACTGTACAATGTACGTTAAGGACGCACAGTACAAGCAAAAGTCATCTGGTCGGCTTATGCCACGTCTATATAAAATGCCCCTGGCCGTGCTGAACTAACCTATAACTTGCGCAATGATGTACCTATCATTCAGTTATATTGCACCAAATGGTACCGAAATTACCCTCCGTTGTGCTGCTCAGAATGCCATTTCGAAACAACCGTTGCGTAATAAAAATGGGTATACGCAATGCAACCTGCTGGTTTCTGTTGCAAACCTATGGGTAGCATGCCAACCAACGGGGATTGCCATGGCAACTCTGGGGCTTTCGTTGCTGTTGCCATCCGTGGTTGCCATGGTGTAACCGCCAACACGATGACCACATCCAACAATGATAGATTAATAATTATTAATTTTGTGGGTCGCATTTTCCATGGAAATGACAGGCTGTGCGAAGAACGGGCGCGGGCGCTGCTTCTAGCTTTTTTTAAAATGTTGAAACTGATGTCATACTGAAAATTACGCAAAAATGTACACGCTACGTGCAAGTCACCCGCCAAAAATAAATGTGGCATCAGTATAGCCTACTGTTTTTTTTCTGCCTGCCTTAATTACGCTTACTATTACATATTGTAGCTTCTCCTTTATTCTCAGACTCAACACATATGTTGATCGTGTTTACATGAGTCACAAATAATGGTGTTGCGAGTTGGATTGGTGAAAAGTGGTTTGTTTGTCCTCAACTCAACCACCACCACCACCACCAGAGTTGAGGTGGTAACTATATCCCCGGACAAACAAACAGACTGATTGAGACTATTATAGGCGAATGTTAACGAGCGCAACTTAGTTCACACCACAGCTCGCGCAGCTTGCAGGGTTGGCATTATCAATGATATCTGGTACACTCTCTGGATAGTTGTATTTCCAACGCTACACCAAAACTCAGAGACTATACGGGTATGTTTGGCCCCTGGTGAGTAACTCTTTGGCAATGGTGTCGGAATTTGGAGCTGCGCGAGTGTGGGTGCGCACTCGGTTGCGTTATAATTTTAAAAAAAGTTTATAGTGCGCCATATATGTGAGGGGTATGGTACTACATTGACAGTTGTCCATTTGGTTTCTCCCCAAGCGTAGCGCTGGAAATACGTGCAGCGCTCATGTGCCACTTTCAGAAAGTGAGGTATGACGTTTCATAAAGCACCAATCAGAGGCACGATCATCTTGAAGCTCATTGGGCGGCAGGGAGAGGATTGTGTGACTCTGATTGGTGCTCTATGAAACATCATCATATGTAATGTCGCTTTATAGAGAAGTGGTCATACTTTATCTACTCATACACCCCACTGCATGTAGTACATCGCTTACCAGCTGGCATTAATAATGACAACCGTGCACGATGCGTGAACTGTGGTGCGCACTCAGTTGCGCTCGTAAATGGTGGTACGATATTATGTAATCGTGTTTTTTTTTCAGTGTTTTTCTATTCTTCCTCCCTGCCGTTTGCCCCGCGAAGCGGGGCACACGGCAGGGACCACCAACTCCACCTACCGGTTGGCCCGCGAAGCGGGCCATCCGGCGCGCGTGATACGAATAGATCGGAATCGCTACGAGCCCAATGCAATTTTCCCGACTTCATAACTCGCGATCGGGTTAATCGATTTCAAATCGGAAACTAGATTTACACTCCGCTCACTACAGTTTCAAACTTTAGATAGATAAACAACAACTAGGGCCATTACCGGGGTCATTATCCGGGGTCAAAGTTCAAAAAAGTGTCGTTAGTCGCACCGGGGTACAGCCTAAACGGTGCGTCGTAGAGGGTCATACAATGCTTCATTAGAACCGCAATGTTCCCAGGGAGTGCCCTCCTGCCTACCTTTTTTTGAGAAAAACCTTTACTTTTTGAGCTACAAGGCGACAATTTCGAAAGTGTCAGTTTTGTGGCTCTCGCTCCCTTTCTGTACCGAGACCGGATATACTTGGGAGGGGGGGTCCCAGTCTGGAGCCCACTTCCCCCCACAGGAGGTTGAAGGGGGGAAGCATTTTGGGACGAAAGGGGGGGCATCAGCAGGTTTTCACTTTATTCTGATGATGAAAAGAATTAAATAAAAATAGGCAGTAAAACTGCAGAAAACTATTCTTCCTCTGGGTGAGATTAAAAGTAAGAAACAAGTCCATAGGTGGGGGTTGGTTCGTGTCATGGGGATGTGTGATAATCAAATTTAA
>JYFJ02001475.1:0-78861 GCA_000934665.2 Catajapyx aquilonaris
ACATGCCGCAATACCCACATAGTGACTCTTATTTGCTTCGAAAATCCACCACTTCCATACATTGCCCACGTTTTCATTGTTTACAAGGCAACTGCAGGGGTCAGATGGGATGGTTTCCATCAACAAGTTTGCAGTGTTGGTTTCTGCAAATGGTGGTCATCGACTGAACACAATTTATGTAGCCAACACTTTATTTACATCTGCATGATACACACACACACATAAAAAGTCAAATCATGTTGCAACATATCTTGTCCAATCCATGTAAGTGTCAGTTTCAAGTTGAAAGGGAATTTTTAAATGTAACTGGACAATTACCATGTGTACAGTACCAAATCCTAATCCACTGCATGTGACACTTCCTGATGTTTTTCACAGATTTCTTTCCTCTTGTGATTGTTTAATGCAGCAAGTGAACAATATGACTCCTGGCAATACTCACAAGTAAATGGTCTCTCAGGACCATGAAGCTTCAGGTGTCTTTCCAGTCCTTTACGATAATAAAACGATCTCTCACAAAAGTTGCATGCAAAAGGAAACTTTCCAAGGTGGACAGTCATGTGCTTAATTGCCTGCCACTTGCTAGAAAAATGCTCAGTGCAATATTGGCAATAAAAAGGTTTCTCTCGAGTATGTGTCATCACATGCTTTAGTATGCCATAATGAGAAGAAAATTGTTTTTGGCAAAAGTCGCAAATATACGGCTTTGTATGCTTCCTTCTGTGGGTGAGTAACCTTCCCTTCGTCGTGAAGGACATGCCACAAAAGTCGCAACTCCACGTCCCCAGATTATTAACAACTGGACAATGCAAATTGTGGAAAGTAATGTACTTCTCTGCAGTTTTGCACACGTTCCACAATCCATCTGCTTGGCTTCCCATGTTGTTGGTCCCAGTGGACTCCAGCGGATCATAAACTTCTTCAGGGATTTCAGGTTTTATCGTCACCATTTCTTCCCCAGATGTCTCCAGTTCATCAAGTGCATCAGAATCTAAATCCTCGTCGAATACCTCTGGGCATTCTAGCTTAATCTGCTCCCTCCCTATCTCCTCTGTTGGAATGACATCATCTTCTTCAATTTCTTCCTTGACTTTCATTTGTACACTAAAAGAAGAAGAAGCAATTTAAACATTAGGTATTCCCTTGTATCCAGAGTTTCATTATCCGAAGTTTGAAACTACTCGCATTAAAGAAATATCAAATATAAAAAATTCACCAGTATCTACTTCATGAGGTTGGGTGCAATATTTCCGTCCAGTTTACAATTCATTTTGAAAAGGTTTGCTGCATCTTCTAAATGTCTATGGACCATTACACATCATGTTTCGTTAAAAAGTATAAGTCATGAGATCAGGGCCGGCGTTAGGTGAGATGGCGCCCGGTGCCGTTTCTGCCCCCCTCCCCCCCCCCCTCCCCCTCCGAAATTTCGTAGATCCGGCACTGCTAGCACCGGCCCTGCATGAGATCCTGGGATTCTGTGAATCCCACCCATCCAGAACAACTTCAACTCATTTTACCTTTACGTACCTCTCAAATGAAGGAAAATTTGATTGGCAACTTTGATTGTCAGTCTCGGCAGCAGGGACATCAACTTTTTCAGGGCTCTCGACTTTCATCACCTCTTCTCCTGTGCTCCCCAGTTTATGAACGTCATCAGCAATGAAATCTTCCAGACTTTCTTGCTTAATCTGCTCCATCCAATCGTCGTCGATTGTAATGCTGTCATCTTCTTCCTTAATTTCCTCCTTGATTGTCACCACATCTGGAACTTCATCAGACTGCCTCGTGCGCCTGAAATGTCCTTTTCTTGACTTCCTCTTTCGTGAAGGTTGTATTGCCTCCTGTTCATTCGGCATAGCCGTTCCGAAATAGGATGGTAGCCTACAAGAATAAATGATCGATTTCATTTGCCATGGCGCTACACTTTGTACTTCAGTTGTGCATACCCTTGCCTTAATTGCAAGTTTACAACCCGTGGAGCCTGCTTTACAAGTGTTTCTATCGAAGGGTTAGTCACTTGTACGGTGGACTTCAGCTGCAGGACTGTGTCTCAGTTTTATATGAAGGACTCCATAAGTGACTAACCCCTCGGTTTCCATCAGTCCTTGAGAGGCTCCCCCACACCATGCTCCCAAAGTACAGAAGGCGCCAGATGGATTACCCGACTCGCCTGAAGCTGGAATGAGAACTCAGCAGAAAGTTTCACGCTCCATTTTGGAAGGGGGGGAACTGACAGATGAAAGAGCAAAGAGGGGGAGGGGAAGAGTTGCATTTTCTAATTTTTTTATATCGAAATCTCATAATCTAACAACCTATCACAATGGAATTATTGTTTTAAATTGACTGTACCAATTATCTTGTATGTTATCTTCGGGTGCATTCGGACTCGCGTTGTAAACTGCCAGTACCGTATACACAAGTTGAGTCCGATACGGTAGGCATCTCCAGAAGATGATGAAAAGTCAACGCGAAATTCAGATAAAACTCTTAATTATGTACAGTAATTGTAGGAGCTGTAAGTCAGGGCGGCAACTACAGAATGATTGCAAGCACTGCAATATGAAACTGCATATCGTTGGTGCGTTATTGTGCATACCTAACGGCGGGTGAGTTTGAGCCGCAGTTTGAAACGTGAGCTGATTACACAGGCCTGCAATTAATACCTAGTACCGCTTTACTTATTAACACTTGATTTGCTTTACAAAATAATCTTTCAAGAGTCAAACAACATTATTAGCAGCATTCCAACTTGATTTGCCATCTATAACAAGGCAGACATCCACAGACATCTTTGGACGAATGGACATACCTTATTACTGTCAATTGAAATATTTGAAAAGGAAACATTTTGACTTAGCAGTGCCAAACACAGCATATCCGACATTTATTCCGTCAAGTACTTTGCAGTAAGCCTTCCCCTTGACAATATAGAGCTGTTGGTCATGACACGGACAGATTAAAATAACTGCTGTACATTGATGTGGAATGGCTTGCAGGAATTTTATTACGAGCTGGCCACGTGTCTGGCAAGCAGGATAGGCTTGTGTGTTACAGACAAATAAAGGTCATGCGCAAGCCTTCCCTGGAACTTTACAAATATATGGACGTATAAGCTTCATTTTCACATGGTGATAAGTCTGTTGAACACAATAAGTGAATCACAATTCAATACAACATTCATCACTAAACTGTCCCAATTCTATGCTTACTTTGAATAGTTCACTTTGAAATTGTCCATCTCGGGCCACGCACAATTACTGCATAGTGGAATGGGTTTTCAATCACACTGCGCTCTACCACAGCTACCTAGGTCGCACGCACAATCACACCACTGAGAAGAAGAATCTTTCTAGCAACAGTCCCCGAAATGTAGAATTTTAGTGATGCAAGTGCCTCACCTCATGTGAGTTTCAAAATGCTTCCGGAAATTGCCACGTTGAGTAAATGATTTCTGGCAGACGTCACACATATATGGTTTCTCACCAGTATGTGTTTTTCTATGCTCAATTAAACCGCCAGCTGCAGCAAATGACCTCTGGCAATACTCGCAAGTGTAGGGTTTCTCACCTGTATGGGTCCTCCTGTGACGTCTTAGACAAGCACGTTCAGCAAAGGACTTCTGGCAGTACTCGCAAATATAGGGTCTCTCACCTGTATGCTTTCTCTTGTGACTGATTAACATTGCTTTACGAACGAATGACTTCTGGCAATGCTCGCAAGCATATGGTTTCTCACCAGTATGCATTCTCTTATGATGCTTTAGGGCAGTAATTGCTTTAAAAGGTTTCTGGCAATATTCACAAATTAGTGACATCCCATTAGTGTGCATTTGCATATGTCTTTCCAAGGCTGCATAAAAGTGGAAAGATTTGTGACACGCATGGCAAGGAAATGGCTTCGGGTGTGTTCTAGTGTGCTCATCCCGGCATCTGCATGTGACAAATGATTTCTCACAAAGGAGACAAATATATGGCCCCACATCACCAACCGATGACTTTCTTGTTTCACATGACTCAGCTGTTCCTAGTGAATCTTCAGTTTTTTCAGGCATGGTGACCACAACAGCTTCTTTCATTGGCTCTTTCTGTGCTGCAGGACGGTGAAGTTTTCTGAAGGTAAAAAAGTTTTTGTGTCTTGGAATTGCCAGAGTACATTTCTTTACTGTATGCATGGTGTTCTTTTTGCTACCTTGGCATAGTTCATTACAGCTGAACAGCTCTCTTACACATACAGTATGTAAAGAAACTTTCATTTACAGGAAATGGAATGTCAGAAATAGTTAGTGGTATACTACGCTGCTACTTTGAAGCAGTTCGTTTTGAGCAGTTCTTTCCAGTTAGTGGCTATCAATAATTTTTGTGGCTTAGTGTGGCATGTAAGTTACCTTGTTCCATCTGGCGAAAGAGAAGATCATGTGTGGAGGAGTAATTTTGGAAACATTTATACTACTTACTCCCAAAACTCAAATGATAAATGTTGGAAAACCACACTGTGTGGCATAGTGAACAGTACTGTTACGCATTCTAGTTTATGAACAAAATCAAAACTGAATAGAAGATATGCAATGTAAGGACATGAAGTTTTGGTTAGCTGGCTTCCTATACATTAATTTTCACTCGCATACCTATTAAATGCAGACCGAATGGACTCCCAGCATAATTTCCCAGGGGATGAAACTATGCTGTCATTGTCTGTGGGGTATTGCGGATGTGCCGCCAGTCCTTGCTCCCGTGCAGCCACTTCCTTAAGCAAATCCTCAATTCCTGATCCTTCCAACACTTCTGGAGTCTCCTGCTTAATCTGCATCAGCCATGGCTCTTCAGTCGTAATGCTATCGTTGTCATCATCAATTTCTTCCTTCACTACTACTTGCAAATCAGCTTCTTCCTTCACTCCCATTTGGAAAGCCATGATTCTGGGGAAAAAAATAAGCATCATAACATTGGATCCCAGATGTGTACGTAGTGGTCAACAAAAAATGGCTAACTCCACCAGTTATTTTCCATGCAGAGAAGAAAAGGCAAATGATTCCCACCACCCACACCCTTTTGTCTCCAAATATTAATAGGTGCTTATTCGACCACCACGAAATCACCTGGCTCTTATTCTCTCGCTTGTCCGTTTTCCGTCGGCCCTTCAGACGTCACTCAGAATACGCCGGTTCCACAGCTGCAATGACCTGCCCAACATCCGAGCCACCGATAACCGAAGAAAGGTGTCGGGAAACTCCCAAAGATTCCTGCAGCAACCGAGGCTGGAGCAGAAGGAAACAAAATATCATCGCCATTCACCAGGCGGCATGTTGCTGGGCGCATTCGGATCCACGCCCTTCGAATCAATTTATCGATAACATCGCGACAAGAACATCGATACTTATATCATGCCATAATATTATTTAAGGCATTAAATCATTGCAGGCCATACATTATGAAGTATCGACATAAATATTCCCTCAAATTTTGTAAGGGCAGGTATACCATACGTACGAAATATAAGCAACAACCTGTGCACTGCAATTATTTTTATTGGTAATAATCTCATCATAGATCACAATTTTTGCATGTCTTGTTGTTGTGTAGCCCACATGCTCCAGGTATTTTCTACCCACAATATTATGAACCTGAATTTGGGATGTAACATGAAAAAGTCATTCAGAACACTGCTATTGGTATACTCCCTCTTAAACCTCAACCTTTCCAACAACTCTGAAGAATGAAAACCCGCACATCACAGAAAATGATGTGACTTATTACTGGTATGCAATAATTGGAGCAGCTTAAGTTTTCTGAAGAAGAAAAAGTTTTTGCGTCTCGAAATTGCCAGAGCAGAATTTATTCTCTACTGGTCAGTTTGCTATATCATATACAGCTCTTGTTTGCACATATCGCTACACTTCCGCCAAAAGGTCGTAACCACCAAATGGAATATTTTCCATAAGGCAGATATGACGTTTTGGTCGCGTGAAAATCTATTGTACTGGTGTATACGACTGAACAGGAAATGCATGTTCATCCCTATGCTGGCCTGGCCAACTAGCAGTATGACCTTTTGGCAGATGATTAAGTGGCAATCAAACAGGTGTTTCCTTGTGGCAACCCAATCCCTGGCAAAGGAACTGTACCGACATAGTTAAAACGATGCAAAACACACTCAAGTGACAAATCTGAACAGAATGGACATGTTCGGGTGCGTGTTGTAACATCTGGGCAAGAGTATCGATGTACCAAATACAATGCCGATATATCGATATATTTCAGGTTTTAGATTGCGGAAAGGCAGTCTGTAAATTATACATAAATTCTTCATTGCACAGGGCAGTTCATTTTATGACAATTTACATTATGGTTTTATACACCACATACTGTATATAAACATGGTTAAGAATAAGTGAACAGCAAGTGACAGCGTGTGTAGATGGTTGTGGTTGCTAATCAGTATGTGTTTTCTCATGTGAAATCAATGATGCTTGTTTCCTAAAAGTCTTTTGGCAAATTTCACATGTGTAAAGTTTCTCGCCATCATGAGAACTTTCATGCAAAGCCAACTCGTCCTTGGCGCACGCCTTGTAGCAAATTTTACAGAAATAAGCCTTGTGACACACCTTCCGTCTCTTATGCTGCGTGAAACTCCAAAGAGTCTTAAATGAGTTT
The DNA here is from genome assembly GCA_000934665.2 of Catajapyx aquilonaris. Classification (NCBI taxonomy): domain Eukaryota; kingdom Metazoa; phylum Arthropoda; class Diplura; order Dicellurata; family Japygidae; genus Catajapyx; species Catajapyx aquilonaris. The sequence goes on from JYFJ02001475.1 coordinate 6,651, forward strand.
TTGCATACATCACATATAAATGTTTTTGCGGTTTTGCTTATTGCAGAATGAGAATTACAAGGGGGGGATGCCCTAGCTTCACTGGGTGCACCATGCGGATCCGAAACCTTATCACTGGCAGTCACCAGTGACTTCTGATGAGAATCATTGCAAGGCTTAGCTTTAAGACATTCGAACCTCTTATGCTTTCTCAATATCCATAAATCACTAAATGACATGTGGCACGTGTAACACATAAACTTATTAGCTGCTGCTGCTGAATTGGAAGGTGCCTTGATAATCGCACAGGTAGAGTTTCCTTCCGCATTGGACGCCCCTCGGGATAACCCAAGCGGATCTACCTCGTCAGCGACAACCGGCACTGCCACTACCATTTCTTCTTCGGCTGGTTCCAACCCCACATCTTCATTAGCTGGCTCCAACTTCACATTATGAGTACCTTCCTTGGTCATTACATCATTATCCACTACAAGTGAAGTCTCTTGTTGCGACTGTTGCATGTCCTCTGCGCAATCTTCCGCTTCCGCTTTAACGGCTATTCTGGACATAGTTCTGTAAAATGATCATGTAACACTTGTAGGTAGATTCCATCCAACAATCTGAAGCTAGCAACACAATTAGGAGTGTGCTCACCTTATGAGACAGCCTTTGACGCTTTTGAGACACCTTCACCATCAGTTGCTCCTGTGCTCCGTTGTATTCTCCAGTTCCTTCGCCTCTTCCAGAATGTGGAGGTGTTCTGTATGCGATCCAAGCCAATTCAGGCCAAATCGCAATGAACTGGAGTTAATTTCCAGACCGCTTCAGACAAATCAATCAAGCAGCAGAACTGCAGAAGCCACCATGATGAATCCAGGTCTCATTCGTGCTCTTGCCCTGGAAAGTATCGCACATCGATTATTTGCCTCACTCACTCTTATTTATTTTATTTACTTACATTATCTTAACACCACTGGAAAGTACCTCGTGTTTCATAATTAGGGCTACATTGATGTCAGTAAAAAATATGTCATAATTAATATGGCAACTCTGGGCTAATTCCCGCTAGATGTCAGATAAAGCAAGAGGATCGTATAGGCTTGTACTGTATTTTTAAATATTAATATTCCCTGACGATGACGATGATAATGATGATGAAGACAGTAGCAGCAACAACAACAATAATGCCCCATATTATTATGACAAAATAATACAGCACGACTCATTATTGTTTTATACTTTGCTATTATTATAGTTTTATGGTACTACAAAAAAATTTACTGTCACTTTGACTACAAAACATATTACACATATTACAGGTCTCGCATGTTACATGTGCGACAGAATGAACATTTTTCATGTGCGCACGTAATTGACTGTACCCATAAAATGTACTTGGGCAGAGTTCGCACTGGAAAGGGTCTCTCGTCCGCTCTCACATGTGTGGATCCAGGCGTGGCAAATTACATGACTTCGTACGTAAAACTCCTTGTTGCACTAATGGCATGCAAATGTGTTCTCGTCTTATGTTTCAATGCAGCACTGGGGTCGACAAAAGTGTTTTTGGCTCATAACGCAATATGTTTCACTAGGTCAGAATTATTAGAAAATGCTGGCTTTTAGCTGATGTCACACAAGTAATAAGGTTTCTTATTGCCAGTATGTGCTCATTGTCCCTTGTGCCTAGCAACAAATTACTTTTGACATACGTACATCACACATCAAAGGCTTTTTGCCAGCATGCATCTTTTTATGTATGTTCAGGTTGCTTGAAGTTCTAATATTATGGCTCACCACACACTGTATATCACAGACGAAATTTTTAATCACAGCTGATAAGTGATAATGTTTTGATTGTCAATCGAGGAACTGGCAGGATCAGCACTGTACTCATTGCATTCACAGGCGGAAATCACCTCAAAGGGCTCTGCGCAATAATAGTATGCTCTTCCATAACATGGCTTAACTAACACTATTGCCGTCTCTTTCTTCTGAGTCCATTTCAGCTGGTTTAACCAGGGATTAAAATCCCTGGTTTAACTTTGATGCTCGGTGCTGCATTTTCCATTTCAGGCTCCTCATCCAATAACAAGAGAACCCAGGGCCGGATTAAGGGCAGGGCCCAAGGGGCCCGGGCCCTGGGCCACCCACCAAGAGGGGGCCTCCCACCAATATAGGCAATAATATTTTTCTCTATGTGCAAGCATATAAACAGATATCAAGCAAATTTAGCTTTTTTAGCCATATGAAAGAACTGTCTTCAGACGAGCTTCAGGCCGCAGCAAAGCAGCTCCTCAGGTCTTATCCAGATGTCTTGGACATTACATTTATTGATGAACTGTGTCAGTTTGTAACATTTGCCAATATCTTCACAGACGAGGAGCCAAAAGATATCAGCACTAAGCTTTTCCTGTACAGACTTATCATAGACAAGGGTGTTAGTCCGGGCCCTAAGCGTCTTAACCTTGCATTTTGGGATAAGAATGTGCCACTTGGCACATATGTTCCTTAGGCCTATAGGAGCAATTCCAGAGTTGCAGGCAACTGATCGGCCCCTTAGGTCACGAGTTATGCGGTGTTGCCAACATGGCCGGGGATGACCTGAGCGTTTTTAACGTTGCATTTTGTGATAAGAAGGTACCGCTTGGCACATATGTTCCCTAGGTCTGTAGGAGTCGTTTGAGAGATGGCGGCCCTTGATCGGCTCCTTAGGTCAGGAGTTATGCGGTGTTGCCAACCTGGTCCTGGACATAAGCGTTTTGAACCATTTTTAACTTTGCATTTTGGGATTTTGGCAAGCATGTTCCCCAGGCCTAGAGGTTCCATTCGAGAGTTGGTGGCACCTGATCTGCCCCTTAGATCACGAGTTATGCGGTTATGCTTAGGTTCCGGACCAGGTTGGCAACACCGCATAACTCCTGACCTAAGGAGCGGATCAAGTGCCGCCATCTCTCAAATGGATCCTATACACCTAGAGAACATGTCTGCCAAGTGGCACCTTCTCATCACAAAGTGCCGAGTTAAAACGCTTAGTTCCCTGATCAGGTTGGCAACACCGCATAACTCGTGACCTAAGGGACCGATCAGTTGCCTGCAACTCTGAAATTGCTCCTATAGGCCCAAGGAACATATGTGCCAAGTGGCACCTTCTTATCCCAAAATGCAAAGATAAAAATGGTACAAAACGCTTAGGTCCAGGACCAGGTTGGCAACACCGCATAACTCCTGACCTAAGGAGCCGATCAAGGGCCTCCATCTCTAAAACGACTCCTACAAACCTAGGGAACATATGTGCCAAGCGGTACCTTCTTATCACAAAATGCAACGTTAAAAACGCTCAGGTCATCCCCGGCCATGTTGGCAACACCGCATAACTCGTGACCTAAGGGGCCGATCAGTTGCCTGCAACTCTGGAATTGCTCCTGTAGGCCTAAGGAACATATGTGCCAAGTGGCACCTTCTTATCCCAAAATGCAAGGTTAGGCCTGATTTTTGCGCATAGGGCCCGGACTATGTGCAGGACACTTTCCCAAACGTTGAGACAGCTCTACGTATATACCTTATTTTGATGGTATCAAACTGTAGTGGCGAGCGCTCCTTCTCAAAACTCAAATTAATTGAGAACCGATTACGGACATCCATGAAGCAGGAACGTTAGGTAAATCTGGCTATCATGAGCATCGAGTCAGATATACTGCGTGAATTGGACTTCAGTGACATCATCAGCGACTTTGCCGCATGAAAATCGAGAAAAGTGTCTAGAGTCTCTGGACTGTAGTGGTTATAACTCCATCCATTCTCTGACTTAAATTCAATTATTTTAACTTAATTTGGTTCCTCGAGTTATAGAACTTAATTTGGTAAGAACACCTGTTCATTATTTTCATTTCGACATATTCCCCNCCCCCCCCCCGAAACTATGGGCCTCCCACCACCAAAATGGGCCCCGGGCCACCCACATCCTTAATCCGGCGCCGAGAGAACCTCTTGCTTTAACAGAACCATACGCAGGTCATCCACAGCCATGTGATATTTTGCCACTTTGCTCCCCACTGCTCTCAGACGCATGGTTTTGTAGGAGGGCAAAAACTACAATAAGGTAAAAATGTATTTTGAAATAATGAAACCCTATAAATATATTGCTAAATTCAAGTTTGAGCATACGCTAGACATGTCTCTCTGCAATTTCCCAACACTTTCGGTACAATTCGGACCATTAGGTTAATAATATTGTTTTATTCATTACTAGCAGCGGAACCTGTTCTTCGCACGACCTGTTGCCGCAACAACAACAAGGGGTAGATCACTCAGCTGTTGAGCATACAATGGACTTGTAAAAAAGCCGGACTTCAGCCCAGACTTGGGGCCTTATGCCGCTCAATAACGGGACTTGATGACGAGTGATTTACCCCTTGGTTGCCAAGGAAAAGAGGTTGCATGACAACAGGTTGCCATATGGTAACCAAATCTGGACAAACAAACAAACAACCTCTGACTTAGAGATTATTTTCATGACACAATTTGTATTCTGTATTCTGCTAAACCAGCAGCCGCATCAGTCCAAATGGAGATTACGGGGTCATTGAGAATTGCACTACAGAAACACTATGGTATCAATCCTCTCAGCATATTATTGCTCCCCATTAATTTTTGCGATCTAATTTGTGAACGTCAACGCAATTCAAATTTAAAAAACCCAAACGGATGTTCGATTAATCGGACGCCATCTTGGGGGGGAGGGGGGGGGGCTCATTCCGGTGGCTGGCATGATGACGGTAGTGCGAATATACGGTAGGCTTGCACGAGACGCGATCGAGACGCGGTCCAATCGCGACCGGGACGCGATCGAGACGCGATTATGTCTGGTTTCGATTCTGAACGCGCTCGATATGGTCCCGATTTAAACGCGTCTCGACCCAGTTTCGACCGCGTCTCGACCGCGTCCGAGACGCATGCGCCTGTTGGCACCCGTGTCTCTAGACGACGGGGAAAAGATGGCGGAGGTGCGGGATGGCGAGAGTCGAGGGATGACCTGGAGCTACACCGAGTCCAAGGCTCTGATAGGCATCTGGGCGCAGGAGGAGATGCAGATGCAGCTGGAGGCTGCGGGGCTGAAGAACAGCACGGTGTGGGCCAAGATCTCGAACATGCTGGTGGAGATGGGCTTCCAGAAGAGGGGCTGGAAGCAGGCCAGGGAGAAGGTGAGACGACTGAAGAACAACTACAAGGCTGTCAGGAAGATGAACTCCATGGGATGCGGGGAGGCCAAGACGTGTCCCTTCTACCCCCAGCTGGATGCTGTCATGGGAAACAAGCTGTCCATGAACACCCCGAATCTCATCCAAGGTGCAAGCCTTAACGACTCAGGTGTGTAAGCCATGCACCTTACGTAACTGGCAAATTACCACTACGTTACGCTGAGTTGACGTGTCCACTGTGCCTTTGCGTAACGATCATTGTCGTTAGCGGGCAACGTAACAAGTACATAACATGGCGGATCCTTATCACTGTGATCTAAAGACAGACAATGTTGCCTCTGTGCACCCAACTCAGCGTAACAAAATCATCATCATCTTTCACAGCATGTCCCAAAATAATATTGGGTCCAGCGAATAATGAGGTCGTCATGCATTATTATTCTGCGTAATAATATCGGTAATGTCAATCTGAATTTACAGATGCGGAAGAAGGAGTTGGTCCCCACTGCCTTCCTGTGGAAACGTATTACGACAAGGATGCGGCAGGTAATGACAGTACTTACGACCTAAATTATGGTCACATTTGAGTTCATAATGACCATACACTGTTCCATAGATTATTAACAATTCACCGTTTCATTTCAGATGGTGACAGTGTCGGGGAACATAATGCAGAGAATCCGCTTGATATGTCTATGAACATGGAGGAGGAACATGCAAGTACATCTAGCGTGGAGGAGAGCATGCACCATGCAGATACGTCCAGTGCAAGAGAGTCAAATGGCAGTGAAATAGGTGCAGCTCATAATATCCAGGCAGCACCACGGGAAGGTAATTAGTTGCTTGAACGGCCCAAAGAAACATTGCAGAGATTACACTTCCATTAGCTACTACCAAGCCGCCCATGACTCAATACATTACAGCAAGAAGCGTACTTTTAAAAAATCCTGCAAGGTTCCCATGGGCCAATTTCTAGGGGCAATTACATGGATAGTATTATTAACTATTTTACTCTCTCATAGTTGGAAGTCGGGCTAATAAGTCATATCGCAAGTTGGAAGCTGCCTTGAAGGTTACCGTGGACAAGTTTCTGCAGCATCAGGAGCGGCTTGAGAATGCGTTCATGACGCATGAGAAGGAGATGCTGAAGGCGGAGCTGGAAATGGAGGAGGCCAGAAGGCGTGAGGAGAGAGAGTGGAGGGAAAGGCAGGAGGCGAGAGAAGATCAAAGGCGAGCTGAAGAGAGAGCTCATGAGCTCAAAATCCTGGAGCTCCTTGCATCCAAAAAATAATCTTACAAAATGTTCTTTTGTAATATATGCATGCTTCCAGAGCTTTATAATTTGTCATTGTTATGACAGCGAAGAAGAAAAACTGAACTTTTGTGATACACTTCTCTTATTTGTCTCTATGAGGTTGGAAGAGAAGGATACGTTAGTGCTTTTTCTTTTTGAGATTCTTCATTTTTGCAATAAACTGTTATGCAAAGTATCAAGCCTTCAATTTTGACAAACAATGCATAAAGTCTCACATCAATTAACATAATTAATATGAAGTGTGTGTGGATATTGGATAATTTCAGAAGTACAGCCATTCCCAGACTTACGTACCTCTGACACGTGTAAAACATTTCCAAGGTGCTCAAAAAATCCCAGGTTCAAATTCTATTATTGCAGGTCTGTTGTTCTAGAATCTAGATAGTATGACCTATAATTGCCCTAATATGTCCACAATGGATTTGCACACCTACCGGATATTTTGCAGAGTTCCTTTGCTGATCCCTACGAGATGGGTGGTGATTCTCTGTGTTTGTATCAAGTTTCCACAGGCAGATAACATTTGCAAAGATGGGTGATGTCCTTTTTTCCAATACGTCCACACAATCTCTGAAAATGGATCCTTATTAGAGAAGCGACATAGTTGTTACTTTTATCAATTCTCTCATTGCTCAGGGTTAGATCTACCAAACATACAGTATACCTCATGCTTCAGAATTGAGCTCGCATCCATTTGCATGCAAATTATTGCTTTCTGTCACTGTGCCACATGAAACATAAATCTTGAATGTCTTCAACATTGTATGGATGAGCTCAACTTTGAAAATAGTTTTTTTTTTGTATTGGTTATTAATATATTGTAATATGCACCATGCAATCTACCGTGAAGTTTCTCACCCTGAAATTCTCCAACAATCATTAATTGTCCAGCATCCTATGATGCGAGTCCAGAAGTGAGGATCGCTGGTCTTCATCCCCATCACTGTCCACAATGCAGATGCCTCCAAAAATCAAGAGGGAAGTGCACAGAAAATACTGCAGCCTCGCCTGCTGCATAGCGTAAAACTTCCTGACTCTAGCTCTATGACGCTGAAGTATGGCAGCCAAGCGACTATGCGAATCAGATGTGCATTCATCCTCCTTTAGGAGCCGAATCCTCCTGTGTTCTCTTTGTTTACGAAGGAGGTCCAGGTAGTATAGTTGAGCATTTTCTGCCATCTCAAGTCGAATGTTCCAGAAAAGACGGCATGTTTGCTGTGGAAAATGTCTGTTGCACCTCTGCCCACCAGGGAGGCACCTCTGTCATGGAAAAATTAAAATGTGATTAGGCATATCCAATGTCTAAAAGGTAGACTCAGATGTGCGGTTCTAATCATGATTGCTACGGCCTTGCATACACACACCCACACTGTTCCAAGTTAATTAAAATCGCCATTGTGACATCATCTTATTGCAGATATTCACAGTACAGATGCACTACCTAACTTCGAAAGTGTTTGGTTAAAAATTAATAAATTGTTTACTAGTAATTTTTCACCAGTTTGTATATTACGTTGTGCTGTACTCGTGTACTGGCAGCAAATGACTTCTGATGGAAGTCATGCAAGAAATGCCAATCTCGGCATACACGTACCTTTTTATGCCTCTTCCGCTTCCTATAATGCCCAGACGCTGCAGGGCATAAATCGTAGGTTTCATCGCAGTGTGGCACCGTCTGGTTGCCAATTGATGAACACGCAGGTGGCGCACGTCCATTGCATTCTTTGCCCTTTTCTTTCGAATGCTGCGCCTCAGAAGGGTCATCACAATCTTGAGTCATCTGGTCCACTTCCACTGGTACCATGTCGACACTTGGACCCACTCGATCCATTTCCGTCTCCTCATCTTGTTGTGTTTGAACCATCCATGACTGTCGCACAGGGATGTATTGCTCTCTTCCTACCACTTCCTCCACTGCCGCAAGAGACATTCTTCTGTGGAATATTAAAAATAGTTAAATAATAATCAGAAACCACTCTGTCTGACAATGTCCTGGGCATGCCATTTCCTGGTGGTTCACTGGTGTCTTGTACATATTCTAGCTTACCTATAGAGTAACGACGTGCTCACGGTTTTCTGCCTATCTGACGCTGTAATAATTGATGCTGTAGCTCGTAAATCCTGTTACTTTCATATGAAATAAAGCGTGTGAAAATGCCGACAGCTGGACGCCATTTTGAAGTCGCATTCCGACGCCTGTTCCTTAAATGCAAGAACAACTTAAATGGCGGCCAATTTGAAGCTTGAAATAATACTTTTTCTAGCTGTCACTTTCGTCCAAAATGGCCAAAATCCAAATTATTTATCATTTTGTATTTCAAATCATCAATTACAAACACTGTGGCCGTAAATATGAGCAATACTCACTGATACAGAAATATTCAGTCACATTCTTATTTGACATGTAATGTACCATATTTGACATCATATAAAGATGCAATATACCCCCCAAAAAATCGTCCTGCATCTTATACGATAATACACTAAAAACTTCATTTTTTCCTGAATATGATCTGCAGAAATGGGGATGCTTCTTATATGCGATCAAACATGGTAAATGGTACTGCCCGTTTCCGGATCACTGGCGTCAGCATGTCCCTTTTGGATCTGAAGAGATGAGCAGGATGGACACTCAAAGTGAGCATACATGGCCATCACTTTGGCAGGGTGGATCACCCAAGTACAAGATTGCGGTAAGATACGAGTGCAATAGGCTCATTATACACGACAGTTAAAAAGGATTTAATTGGTCAAAAAAAAATGCAACACAAGACAATATATTTATGAAAGCAACCGTAATGTCCCAAATTTTCACTTCACGGTTTCCACAGACACAGCATGCCGTCCTCGCTGTAGGTACACAGCAAATTCTGATGCGGATGATGGCTGATCCCAATTATATCTTTTTCATGAACCTGTAAATAGAGTTCAGCATTGAAAACACAAAGTAGTAAGGGTGTTTTATCCACATCTTGTCAAACAGAGTAAAGTATGGAATTTGCAAGTCTGCTGCACAGTGTGTTACAAGTCTCCAGATCCTTTTGGTTATGGCACATTTTGCCCGAAGTTATTATTTTCGTACAGCTTTTAGTTCCTTGATCAAGGCGCCAAATTATACAGCAGCTGTATATTCAACCACACCTGGGAACAATTTTGCACCTCAATCACGCCCCGCAAAAAACTACACAAAAATAACTACTTCAAGTGACATTAATTTGGCCTAAGACCCTGTTACTTAGAACACACAAGCAGACTTATTGAAATTCCTTACAACCATGTTTTGTTAGACAATGCAACAATTAGGACAGTATTTTTAAATATCATGCATTCATCTTGAGGTTTACATCTGAAACATGAACAAGTGACCAAAATGCACCTACATTCAATGTCCTCTCGAGTTTCCCTGACGTCACAGAGAAGCAGTATAACACCAGATCTTCTCCCACGCAGTAAATCCATTCACCCCTGGGTGAAATAGTACAGCACACAAAGTCTCCACCTTCACGCTTACCACTGGAGAAGGATCGTACAATCTTTGCAAAAAGAGAATTGATTAATTTTGTAATTAACATGTAATGCCATAACATTGCGCATGGCAGTACAGAAAATAAAATGTGCTGCCTATAGGGTTGAATTGTTCATTTTTCCAATGATCAGAGAAGTAGTGACCAAGCTTCTGACTGAGTTATTTTCGTATCTTGAGATCCGCATTGCACTGAAAGTTCACGCCACATACCTGGCCTTGCATGTTCATGATGACAACTGTGTTTGTTCGGTTGCACACCACAAAGTGCTCAGGATTTTTCGGCAGCAAATGCACGCTGTTCACGGTGATGTCCGTGCCAGTGGTCCCTCCCAGTGACTTGAATGTGTGCAGGCATTCTGTCGATTTTGTACTCCACACCTTCACAGTACCATCAGACGATGCACTGCAGGATATCAAAGGCATTACAAACCACGCTAAATGCTATTGGTTAATAATTTGCATTACCTAATGACATGATGTCCATCAGGTGTAAACGTTGCTTCATTCACAAAGGAGTTGTGGCCACGAAACTCCTTCAAACATTTGCCAGACTTCAGTCCATGGATTCTGTGTGGCGTAACACAAAATGAGCATATGCATGTATAAAAAGTGTATCAGTTGTACGAATGTGACCAAGAGCAACTAATAACTCACCGAATGGTTGCATCAAAAGATGCACTCAACAACTGACTGTTGTCTTTTGAGAACTGCAGAAAAGTGACACCTTTGGAGTGAGCTTTTTCAAAGCGCCTTAGACACTGGCCGCTCTGAATTTTCCACACTTTCATCTTGCCATCTTGAGAGCCAGTTGCAAGCATGTCAGAGTCTCGGCTGAAGCACATGCAGAGGACGGCTGCATCCATCATCATGAAGTTATCCTGCAGTAGTAGATGCAGATTAATAACCTCGAACCTGATTCAGACCCAAGAACATACCTGAGCTTGATACTTCAAATCTTTCCTGATCTTCCCTGTAGTGAAATTCCACACCTCCACAAAGCCATCCACACTTCCTGTTACCAAATACTGGCCATCCGGAGAAAATCGAGCACATTCCACATGAGCCTTTTGTCCAAATTTAATTTGGCGAGACAACTGCGTGGGATACTTCTCTTCTTCTTGCTCCTTCATGGCAGCCTTACCACGGAACAAATCAATTGTAGTTCCTGCGGATGTCAAATTTTCGGTCAAGTGTTGAATCAGTGTGTGCACAAATTGGCTTACCTGGGGGTAGAAGTCCTTGATGCTGCTGCCACTTCAGAGCTTGTCCAAGCAGAGCCAGCAATCTGGAAGGAGGCACCACTGACACTTCTCCTGACAATGCCTGCGCCAAAGCTGCACGACGCTTTTCCTTCGTACTGCCGTCTGGATATGCTTCTCGCGGATCAAAATACGATCTTGCCAGCAAGTTCTCTGCAAGTTGAGAAAAATAGCCACGTGCTCGTAACAATTAAACACAACCTACTCACCCAAATGAATGTATCTCTCAGGCTCCTGCTGCTTCAACATTATCATCGGATCGGTCTGTCGCAGCAAGGAGCGTGCGGCACCCAATTCACGCAACTCAATCAGCTCCAGCACAACCTGCAACATAGCAGTAATTAAAATACGCTCCAAGAGTTCGTGCCTGACATTCACTCACCTGCTCATACAAATCAATCAGCTTCTTATCCGGAAGCTTCAGCGACTGTATGGCCTTCAGCACGGTGTCCCAATGCCCATTGTTAATGTCCGCAACAAATCCTTCCACGCTGTCCACGGTATTTAGGGACACACCAGTCTCTTCCTGTTGGCACATTAGGTAGCAATTAATAATTAAAGAATCAAACTAATTCAAAATAATCACTAATTAAGAAATAATTAGATAAATTCAAATGCTTAATCTAATACATATTTCTCGATGTACGTATATCTGTCTCTCTGTCTGATTCCTATGCAAATCCATATGGAGGTCGCGACATATGGTTGGGGNNNNGGGGGGGGGGGGGGCAGCTGGGTAACGCTCTAGTTTGCCTGCAGGTACCCTGATCTGATTTTAAAGACCTATCCACCCCTGCATGATCCCGCTATTATAGTCGAGAGAAGTGAAACATAATGTAGGTTGAGCCCACAAAAGCTGCGGCTTGTGTCCCCGACACAACCTAATGTAATTTTTGATCACTAAGCTTCATTCCCCACTTGCAAGAAGGCAGAGAATACTGGAGGAGAGGTGATTTTCATATCTGTCACCGATATAATTGACTTAGGCTGCATTTACATGTGAGCGAGTCACCAATATTGTTTGAAGCGAACATCGATTGTGACTTTCACCTCAAACAATACTGGTTACTCGGGTTGCTCAGCGATGTTACCACTCGGCGAACACTTCGCTTGTCAAATCGCTCACACGTAAACGCAGCTTCAGAATCATCCTTTTTCTGGTATATTTGGCCACAATGTGACGGCAGTAGAAAATTACGGCATTTTTTTGGCCCCATCTAATTATATTGACAGTTGGGCTAATTGTGCATTTTTCGCAGTTAGTTTCATTAATGTATGCAGTAATGCGTGTTGTAAGCATAATGGAAAGCAGAAAACCTGTGTATTCGTTGCAAAAGTGGCGATTTGGCTATAACATACTTTTTTTTCGGCGGTCCCTTTTCGTCTGTTATATCTGGATTCAACTAATTAACAATGATTCCAACTCCAAAAAATGCAATATGTACCTGTAGAAGCTGCAGTGTCCGTCCAAGATTGGCTTCCTTCAAGTACTGCTGAATAAGACGAATCACGCTGGAAAAGTAAAGAGAATAAGTGATATATATGTGTACGGGGTGCGACATGCACGTGCAGACTATTGCAACCCAAAAAGTGGGGGCCCGGTCTGGAACCGTTTCCGGCCCCGTGTGAACAGTGAAGAGTACTCACTCAGCAGATTCGATTTCGATCGACATTTTCACTGGATTTCCTCGACAGAATTTTCTTCAGCAGAGAACCTCCGGTCGGCCATCACCCGTCAGCAGGGTTGCCAGATGAGGACGCTCATCCGCAGATATCGCACTACTATTAAATAATACTATTATAATATAACACTACAATAATACTTTATTATTATAAAAGAGTAGTCATATATTTATAGGATCAATGTGCGTTGCCAGATGCAGCAATTTGCAGAGCCATCTGGCGGCCGATTATCCCGCCACTTTTCAAATAGGAAAATGAGCCATTTATGCAACAAGCGCTTGCTTTTTTTTTGCAAATATTATTCAACACAGAAGCATAAATAGGAGTGTGTGTCCCGCTTGTTTTGGAGTGTTCATACAGCTGATTTTTTCCTTACCACAAAAGAGGCTCGCGTTTTTTGGGGCGGGTGTCTGCTCAGCACAAAAAAAAAAGCGGCTGCGTGAATGGTCCGGCAACTTCAAAGCGCCGCCGCTGCTTCTTTTCTGCAGCTAAAAATGGCGTTGAGTAAGAAGGCTTTTGCTGAGGCTAAGACCAAAGAGAAGTTTTACAGGAAGGAGAGGCTCATACAGGAGGTGCAGACCAGGCCGGCATTGTGGGACAAGAGTCGGAGGGACCACAGGGTGAGGGAAGTCCTCAACGCGCAGTGGCAGGAGGTGGCAGATGCAATGGGAAGTACATGTAAGTACGTGCCACATACCGTATACCGGAGTAACTGTAGCAAGTACGCCTTGTAATAAACAAGGGGTTAGTCACTTATGAAGTCCTTTGTACACTGCGCCCGAAGTCCGGTTGAATTCCAAGTAAAGTCGGTAAAGCCCATTGAAGTGAATAATCCGTCAAAAATAATTCAGTATGACATGTTGGTTAATTGCAGCGACTGAAGTACGAGTGACGTGGAAGAGCCTGTTGGACTACTTCTGCAATGTGCATTATACTGCGACTCACATGCGTAATGAGGTTAAGTGGGCACACTATGAGTCGATGATATTCATGCGGGATCAGGTGGAGATGAGGAACAGAACGTGAGTCAATGCGTACTGTAATTGTCAGGTAATTTTAATAACTGAAGTTGTGGTTCACTTTCAGGTCAAGAGGAAATGGAGTGTCGGATGATTCTAATGACATGCTGTATGTGGAGATTAACCCGGGTTCGCAGATGAATGAGACTCAACCAGCGTCGCCCCCAAGCATTGATCCCACGACCCAGCAACTTTACATGCCGGCGGATCCACACTCGTCTGCTGAACCTGCCTCGATTACGCCAGATCTGATTGTCACAAAGTCTGAAGTGCCACCCAACGACGCATGTGATGAAGACTCAACAGATGCATCAGTTGCCCCAGAACCGACTCCAAAACCCCAGACTGACACTACATCGGCAGCACCTGGCATGGGAAAAACCAGGAGGCCTAGCAGGAGAAAGATGGAAGCAACTGACGTGATTGACGAGGAACTACAAAGTGTGGCAAAAAAGCTTAAGATCGTGGAAAGGTGAGACTTTTAATTAATTGTTTGAAGAGGTTGACCACTTGTAAACATTTCGCATTAATTGGTGACATCGTTCACTCATTTTCAGCGAATTGGAGGAGAATTCAAGGCACCTGGAAGACAAATATCGGGGCTTCTGTAATTACATGGCAGGCCTTTTGAGAGATGATGTTCCAGAGGAGTTGAAGCATAAGTGCATACAGGACTTAATGACAGTGATACATGCGTATGTAGCCGGAAAGCGACCCAACATACATGTTCCTGATTAACACTGCAAAAATTTATTATTGTATGGGCGCATGGCAACAAAAGATTATCTCTGTTAGGAATGCTGTACATATTGTTGAAAAAATTATGTAATTCTGCCAGTGAAATGATGTAACATGGATTCCAAATTGAAACAGTTTAAGATTGTTGTAAATTGTTAACTTTTTCTGGTTCATCTTCAGAAAATTTGAAAAATTCAATATTGATTTTTTTTCAGTGATATTTCCAGGCTTGACCACCATGCCCTTGCCCCTCTTGCACCTGATATTTTGTATATAAAAACAACAACACTGTAAATAAAGCCTTTTGGTTACTCGATGGCCTGAGCTACAACACAACTTGCCTTCTTGCACTGTTACGTGTCCATTTTTCTGCAATCATCGTCCCACTGCCAGGGTACTTCTCCAGCGGACGAAGAAAAATAACAGGTGAAGTCCTTCCTAACATTTTGTGCAGCTGCGGTCAAATTTCTTGTCTGAATGGGTTGCAAGTTTTCCAGACCCAAAGGAGATGACACTTGCTCGTTAAAATCCTCCCGCCATTCTCCGTCCTTCACTTCCCCACTGACGTCCACATAGTCTGCATACCAATCTGGACAATACACCTTGTCGTTAATCCCTGCTTCTTCTGCCATCATGACATTGTGCAGCACAAGGCATGCTCTGGTCACCTGCTGAATGGTGTCTGGTTTCAGTGGCAGGGGCTTGCAGAATATCTTCCACTGCTGGGCAAGAATTCCAAAGGCATTCTCACTGCAGCGTCTGTTGGAGTACATGAATTAGCATCAAACAACTGAAACAAGAATAAATTATTCAATGAACTTTTTCAGAAGAGACCCACCTTCACAGGATTTAAAAAGGATGGGTACAAGTAGCCTAATGTAGGCTATTTACCGATGAGCATTAAAAGTAACTATGCAAAAGTTAACTGATTAAAATAAGCTGCTTAGTGCCAAAAAAAAAATCAAGAGAAATTGGACAAGTATTTTGGATGTCTAGTCCATGTTAAAATCTCCTCTACTTTTATCTGAAGATTAACAAATAATTCAACTTAACTGGCTCGATTTAGGCGATAGTTGAAAACTTGCTCCTCTGAAGTCAAGAATTCACAGGAATATGGCTGCAGAATATTCTGTGACATCGGAAAGGCAACATCACCAATTAGGACGTATGGAGCCACTATATCAGAGCGTGGAAGAAGTGACGCTTCGGGAAAGAGGAGTGTTCCTGATTCCACAGCCTGGCCCAGATCAGAAGCTTTGAATGCTCCATCACCACTTCTGCAGCCATAGGTGCCAATGTCCACTGTGATGAATTTGTAGTTAGCATCCACTGCGGCCATTAGCGTAACAGAATTTTGCCTCTAAAGTGATGAAATAAATTAGTACGATCTCTGCCATGCTGCATTTTGGGTGCAGGTATACCATGTAATTCCTAGTGAGGGAGCTGGAATTTTTGGGTGGGTTGATGATCACGTGTTTCCCATCTAGAGATCCACAACAGTGGGGAAATTGCCACTGCACAGCAAACTCATGGGCCAGTCTGGCCCAGTGTTTAGCCGTGACCTCCTGAAAATGTTACAATGTTACATGAAATCAAACTTTGAATGCATGCAACTAACAGTATGACCTACAGGGAGGTAGATGGGCTGCAGAACATCCCAAAGAGCTGCGGTTGTTTCTTTCACAACATTGTGCACAGTTGAAATGCCTATACAAAATTCTGTTGCCATTGCAGAATAGCCATTACCACTTGCTAGAAACCTGTGGGATTCAAGCCTATGTAATGACAACCAAAAGTGCAAGAGATTTTTAATAGTCTCAACTGCAATTAGGTTATTTTAAACTGGAATTATGTGAATTGGAGCCACTGTAACTTATCCAACTTTGCCACTATGACAATATCATATACGAACATGACATACTCAACGCATCTTCATGATACGAATGGTGAGTTTATACCGTACCTCAAAGTAATAGCGAGTCGGTGAGATGGAGACAGGGGCTCTCTAGTCATGCAAAACTTCTGCAACCTATCGCTAAGCAGTTGTGTGAGTTTATCAAACACTGAAGGTGACATCCGCATGTTCATTCTGAAGTAGTCGGTATCCCACACTCCCTCCACCTGCATCTGGAAAGAAAATATATTTTAGGCTACATGGCAGTGTAACTATTATACATGTTGGGTTCCCACAACCACTAAAGAGACATCGGCTTATTTTGATAATATGATTAATAGTATTGGAACCCTAACACAATAATTTTGGAAATTGTTTCCAAATTATGTCTTGCAAGGAATGTTTTTTACTTTCGTAATGGTTGTGATACCCAAGTCTGCAAAGGCTTGTAACTTTGCAACACCACAGAAGCTAACATCCCGCATGTCAAAAAACGGAAGAAATCATAATGTGCTTATTACTTGTTGATGATAGACACCAAGACTCTTTCTCCTGGAGATCTCCAAGACCCCAAACCTCTTATTACGCAGCCTTTTCTTCATCATCAGCAGCACCTCCATCCGCAAAAGGAGGCACTTCTTCCGCAACAGCAGCTGATGCAATCTTGTATGATCCACTGTCTGGCCCACTCTGTTTCCCCAAGTCCTTATAAGATGGTCACTGGAATTCATAGGCTGTAAAAAATAAATTTGTTACAAAAATCAACGAGTGAAAACACTGTACTTTTCAATTATTGCTCTTGTACGAAACTACACGGTGACTGTCAAGTCTGGATGCATAATGTACGGAAAACGAGAGAACGATCTAACGTCATCGTTCCTTCCATTGTTGCTTTTTGTTGACACTGTTTACTCATACTGTTTTGCGAGAGTATTTACATGGAAACATTGATGGCATCAGATCGTTCACTCATTTTCAGTACATTAGGTAATAATAGAGTATTGTCCGTTGCCAGGACACTATTTGTCAACCAACAATGCAATATTATTACCGATGTGTCCAGACTTTATGGTCACCCTGTGCAGTGTTGCAAGGTAAATAATTTTTTGCAAATCTTCACAATGCACTCTTGCAATTATTGTGGAGGTTGTTGATTTATGGGCAACATGAGTACCACAAGTTGTGTCATCAGCCTCAATGACATGGTTCAAGTAATATTTTTTCTGATTAAAAAAAAATATATATATATATATCAATGCTTGTGGAGAATATCTTGCTGCAAGATATGTTAATTATGCAACTTTCTATGGATGCAACCATTTTAGTAACTGCTGGCATCGTCATCGCTTCTTCCTCTGTTGGCTCCACCTTCGAGTAAGAGGCACTGCAGGATTCAGATTCCTCTGGTATGAACAATGATGGTTCCTCCTTCACATCCACATGCAGCAGAGTTTCCTGCTTCATCCAAGTCCCTTCAACAGTCAGGTTATCTTCCAGCTCTTTCTTCACAACAGCAGAACACATGTTGCTATAGGAGCAGGAGTACTTTAATGACACTTCTATGTGATCATGCACACTTCTCCCATTTTTTCTTACCCACTGTTGTCTCCTGTGTAGTCCATTATTAGATGTTAATTAAGAGGAAACTAAAGAGGATGAATGGCAGCGGCCATGTTGGGGGCGCATTCCGACTGATGCTGTGAATTAAACGATGGCCAATAGGCGTGGTGGTGGTATCGACCCCGCGATATTTAAACTGAAAAATCTTTCAAGACTAAATTGCAGGTTGTGTCTTTAAGTGTGGGAAGAGTTATTAAAGTTGTATTTGTCGATGTTATGTTCAACCACCATCTACAAAGCAGGCAGTCTGATACGATGGACAAGAAAATCACCTATAAATTTGGTTGGTCAGGAATCAATTTTAGCGAAATTTCATTCATTTAAACATTTATTGAGGGCCTATTAGTTTCATATATTTTGACAGACTAGTATGATTTCTCATATTTGGGCTCTTCGTACTTGGGCTGCTCGTATCCGTAGGATGGCTTCTCATATTTCGGCTGTTCATATCCATATGACTTCTCTTCGTATTTGGGCTGCTCGTATCCGTAG
This sequence comes from Catajapyx aquilonaris, assembly GCA_000934665.2. Lineage (NCBI taxonomy): Eukaryota > Metazoa > Arthropoda > Diplura > Dicellurata > Japygidae > Catajapyx > Catajapyx aquilonaris. Next base: position 25,374 of record JYFJ02001475.1, read on the forward strand.
GATGGCTTCTCGTACTTGGGCTGCTCGTAGCCATATGATGGCTTCTCATATTTCACCTGCTCGTAGCCGTAGGACTGCTTCTCCTCGTACTTGGGCTGCTCATATCCATATGACTGCTTCTCATACTTGGGCTGCTCGTAGCCGTAGGACTTCTCCTCGTACTTGGGCTGCTCGTATTTCGGTTGCTCGTACCCGTAGGATGGCTTCTCATACTTTGGCTGCTCATAACCATATGATTTCTCCTCGTACTTGGGCTGCTCGTAGCCGTAGGACTTCTCCTCGTATTTAGGCTGCTCGTACCCGTAGGATGGCTTCTCGTACTTGGGCTGTTCATATCCATATGACTGCTTCTCTTCGTACTTGGGCTGCTCGTACCCGTAGGATGGCTTCTCATACTTGGGCTGCTCGTAGCCGTATGACTGCTTCTCTTCGTACTTTGGCTGCTCGTATTTCGGTTGCTCGTACCCGTAGGATGGCTTCTCATACTTCTGCTCGTAGCCGTATGAAGTGGGCGCTGGAGTCATCTCGTAGTACCCAGCATATGAAGAAGCCACAAGGGCCAGGAAGATCACAAGCAGAAGCTACAAAAGGGAGAAAATAATGAGACATATTACAACCAACCCAAATTGCAAACTCACCTTAGCCATTGTTGCTCAAAATATATGAAACTGGATACTGAATGTAGAGTTGAGCTGAGACGAAAGAGAACGACATTGGGGCAGGCCAGGCTTATATAGGGAAAGAACTTGGTTCCTATTGGCCCAGCAGCTTGTATGCAAATGTATAGAGACACGTGACCGCATTTGCCAGAAGGAATTACTATATGAGCATAAGATAACAGCTTTCGGAGAAGAATGATATGCAGCAAGAAAAAAATAGTTAAATGCCAAAATCAAACTTCTCTCACATGTTCCATTTGCAATCTACATTTCATACAGATTTTTTTTGGTTCCAAGCTGGTTATTATTAAGCAGTTTCTTTGTATTGTATCGGCACTGTTGCTAATATTAGGTTGAAGGATTACTATTTTTTAAACCAGTACAGTGAAGTGGGACCTAAACCTGCAATTTCACATGTTAAAAAACTTATTCAGAAAAATTGATACATGCAAATAAGCCTTTCGCTGGAGTTCGTGTGCTGCAGTTTGATCCGATATTTCCCAGAGTCGTCACCTAACGCCTCATAGCGACCACTTGAGGAACAAGGCGATCCTGCTAAACCTTAATCATGGCCGTCTGTAACGTGCCAACATTATTAATGTCATTTATACAGGCGTTCATGCGAATTATTTTAAATGCGGTATGCATGAGTAGTGCTTACGTCATGCAGTGGCATCCCGCTGATATACCGACATCGAATTATGCCAAGCTCCCACATGACGAATGGCTATAAATGCGTATCAATTAACACTGCGGCCACCTCACACAAATAAATACATAATTGGCACGGTGGGACGTCATCCAGCCAGTTATTTAGAGTTAACTTATAATTAACATTACTCGCAAAATTAGGGGCTGATTGTATGTTCATCACGACACTTGTTTCTGATTAATTAGAAGTTAACTCGTTGCCAAAATTTATCAACACTGGCGGCCACTACCAGTTGGTCACATAGGCTGGAAAAGACATGTCACCACAATATTCTTGATGATGAATGGCAGAGAACGTGGCTGACGATTGATTTCTGCTTCTGGAACTTGGGGGAACATGAGAGGGACCCACCTTCACTAAATTTCTGAAAACGCTGACAGAGGATTCGGTCCCATCAGTGGCTCGAAAATCCAGACCAACTTTTGGTGACCATCATGGAACGATCTTCCACTTCTCATTTTTTTTTTTTTCGTTTTTTTTTTTGTTTTTTTGTTTTTTTTTTTTTTTTAAAAGGGTAAGCGTAAATAATGAAGCGCCTGGCAAGTTCCTAGCATTTATTGCATACATAAACTTTAGTACACATGCAACATGTTCTCCAAGGTTGCACTGTACGAATAGGCTATGGTGATACAGTATCTGCAAAGTGTACTGCAAACAATGGGCCTTTAACATTGTGACATTTGCTAATGAAAGGAGTATAAACTACGCCATTTCCAATTCTAGATAACAATGTACGACCAAACTTTGTCGTACACTGGCGCATAGGGTGTCCCAAAAGTCAGCTTCTCATCTGGCGATTATGTCATCGCGACTAGCCAAAATTTGGTAAAACATATAATCAGTATGACAACCATTAATTAGATGGTACGTAGTACTATTTTCACGCTCTGCACACTCCTGCCACACTCAGGTGCGAGAGACAGTGGTACTATCAGATCGGACAAACATCCGACGAAGATACTGTACTATACCCAATATACAAGGTGTGTCTCACAAATCATATGTCCCCCTCCTTCCCCCCTCTTAACCCAAAGTCGGCACATTCCCACACCCCCGCACTGCATAGTCTCCCCTCTCCTCCACCCCCTTACTCCCTCCCTATAACCCGTACGAAACAAGCAGCGCAGCGCAGGATGAACCCCCCTCTACCCCCGACCCAACTGTTGGAAAAAGCCCTCGATCCGTTCTTCTGCTGCAACAGCCAACCACAGACCAGTTTTGGAAGTGGAGGAAGGCAGGCGGGAATTGTGTTCGGTTGTAGTGCGTTGTGGCGACGGTTATATTCCGTAGGTGGTGCACGCTGCGTTGGATGGATTGCTCGGTTTAAAATGGTGTGTGACATATATTTTCTTTGCGAGTGAGCACATTCTTTATTATTAGTGACAATTAATTAATAGTGGGCCAGAAAATGCTGAAAGTAGGCCAAAATCAGTATTTCGGACAAATTCTTCTCACGTCAACACTGGCATGTATATTGACAAGCTTGAGTGGCAGCTCGGTAGTAAATGACATCTCAGTTTACTAGGGACGTCAAGTAACGCCATTAAAATTTAACTCGCAAAGAAATGCACTTCTTGAGTTCTGACTTCATTTCCTTCAACAGGCGCCACTTAAACCCTGACCTTCCACTGAATGAAGGAAGGCCAAAATAAGAAGTGTTTACGTCCTCGCCAGACACGTTCCTTTGATTAGTTTCATCAAGAGCCTCACATTTGATAGTTTAAAAAATATAACTGGACATTATGAGAGGTCATATAATGTGAAGAACACGCGAACCTGTGACTGTGTTGCTCCGGATAACTAGGTCCAGACTACGCAGGATATGAGTGATTTTCCAGGTAAGTTATGTAATTATTTATGTAGGATATTTATTGAGTTCTATGCCGGCCTCATCTCCGCTATCACATCTGCCTATCGGCATAGATCGATATCACGACCGTGACATTTTATAATCCTTCTCCTCCCTTTACGTAACCTAAAGCCGGCTCTTGTTGTTCCAATCCTAGTTAAAACCCCTCGTCCGTCAAATAGAGGTGCTTGACCATTGTAATAATCCGCTATGTTGTGGGACCGCTTAATACCTAATTTTAAAACCACAATGAGGCGCTGACGTAGCTCAAAGTGACTAGTCAGTGCTGCTCTCTTCAGTTCAATTCAAAAATTGCTAATTAATCCAAATTGTTTTTAAAAACGAGCAGATGACTAAAAATCTAACAGCTTGTACAAGTGTCCTATATATAGGACGGTAGTTTCACATTTCATTAAACCTCGCTAGAACTGGAGTCAAACGGTGCGGAAATCAGAAATAACCTGATTAATTCCGCATGGTAGCTTCATATAATCCTCAAGAGGCATACCTTCTTAGCCTTTTCGGTACCGACCTAACAGGGTGAGTCATAAGATGAATCTAGAATGCAAAAGCATGCTTATCAATTAATCTTTATCGTATAGGGGGGAAAAATAGGAACTTGGTCTCTGCGACTTTTGACGGCTGAAATGTACCGTGCGACTATCAGTGATTGATTCTAGTATCGATTCAACCTATATTTTCCTGCCCCCTAGGGTGGGCCCTCCTGTATTTTTTATTGGGGGACAAAATGTGCGACGGATGAAACCTGAGATTCGATGTATGGTTGTCCTGGTAACTGGTTGTGTTGAAAATGTTTGGCAATTTCCTTCTGATAAGCCTTTTCTGGGCACATCTTGCATCTCAGGTTTCCTTGAAATCTGTCAACGACACTGGGGTTGCCTCTACCTCGACAGGCGCTCGTCACTCATTTGTCGCCTTGGGGTCTCACCACTTTTCCCAAGGATACCGTGATTAATGGGCTTCCTAGTTGAAACCGTATGGGGAAAATGTGTGGCAACCAAGACAAGTCCTCATTCGTTATCGTCATTAGCGAGACATCTAGCTATACACTCCAACATTGTTTTGAACGACTATTGTAGGCTATTCCATCATATCACCAACGTGCATGTAGTCACCAACGTGCATGTAGTACTACTTTCTCCCAGAGGGCAGCATCAGTGTGCAAAGAGGCCATATGTGCGCCATCTAGTATCCGCATTTCGTACTATCCGTCCAATTGGTTCACTAACCTGCAAAAAATATTTGTTGAAAAATCAGAAGTTTCCCACATTTGGGGAGATATTCCAACTAGGGTTCTCTTGTGCCTCGAAGTTTTATTAGCAACAATTTCCAGGGAATGGTCCGGGGAAAAGTACCTTTTGTCAGCGATGCAAAAAGAGTGTTCCAGAGCAAGCTTTCTGGTCGCGGCCAATGAAACTCATTAGTCCGGTTAATTATCCATCCCGGAGTTGCGGAATGCATTTGGGAAGTTAATCTAGGTTGGTTGCAATCCGCCGCATACACACCCTTCCATTTTCTACTTTCTGCCTCATCCTGTATCCCTCAGTGGCCAACATACAACAATCAATTTTTTTAAAATGTGTGTGTATTTTGCAACAATGTTGAAGTGTGTAACAATCTAGGGCAGGGCTGAGACTCGAGTACGAGCATGCTCCTAGCTATTAGTTTCATCTCACGCACTTCTAGAGATGCAATTAGGTATTACAGCAACCCACTCAAGTTTGAGTTTCTGAAAACGCCATCAGGCATTTTCAGCCAACTAAATACATTCAGAATGAACCAAGCCTGTAATGCTGAATCAACATAACTGCAAAATCACTATTACGTTGTCAGAGATTAGCTTAATTTTTTGGCCCATTGTCTCCAACCTGATATTGCACTTTGAACTAATTAATGTAGAATGAGCTGTACTTGGAAGGCACCTTTTCACATCAATTGGGTCCTAGCCTTGGATTTGCACACAAATAGCTTCTTCAAACAAACAAAAATTCATTTTAAAATTATGACAATTTTTTTACATGGGTTTACAAAATGTAGGTTAGAACCCCCAGTAATTATGCAGGTTGCTTCCTAGAACACAAAAATTGTCACCTGTCCGTATACACAAACTATTTAAAATTTTAACGTCCCAAATTGCGCGTGCCACGTTAATGGACTTGCCATGATAACTAACGCTCTACTAGAACCTTAGCATGCTGACAACAACTTCCTCCTGCATTATTTATCTGGATCCACCAGCTTTAACATCTCTTTAACAGTACAAATGTTCAGTGGCCAACAGGGAGCAAGTACTGCGGGGTGGGAGGGTGGGTGGGGTGTGTTTGCAAAAAAAAAAAAAAAAGAGTAAAAGAGAAACTCGCGTGAAATTCGCAGCACTTTGGTCCCCCGCCATCAGGATCGATTCTGGAGCCTAGGAGTTGGGGGCTACAGGTGTCCTGACTTTATTTCACATGCGAGGCTTGCAAGTAGTTACAGGGTTGGACTTAAGTGAAGAATGACAAAAGTCCAGGGTCCACTGGCCTCTCAGATAGATCTTTTGTGGGAGTAGGAGACCCTAAGGGTTTCACAGGAAACGGATGGAAATTCGGTCGTATTTCAAAGTTTATGGTTGTACAGGGTGAGTGTAGAAGGCGATTTGGATACAGGGTGAGTGTAGGAGGCGATTTGGATACAGGGTGTTGCATAAGTTTCAGTTTGGAGCATGTGAACCGAGCGTTGGATCAATGTTGTGGTCATGTGCTGCCTCTGGTGAATAAAATTGTAAGTGTATGCTATCTGATTGGAGGTGAATAACTAAGTGATCAACTAGTGCTCGAATAAAGCTGGTGTGCCTAATTTCAGCACTCTCAGAGGTGTGGAAGTGGGTTAGGTAGTCCGAACAAACATGCATATAAGTAAATTTATAAGTATAGAGATACCGCTGGGAACAATAACGATGAAATAAAACATTAAAATCCATTATCTGAACAAACACCGTAGATGTCAAAGTAGAGCAAATAGTTACCGTACTATCCACTGGTAATTTGAGGAATTTTGGCTGCTGTGTATACAAAAATGTGCAGACAAATTGCATGCGTGCAAGTTCCCTTTTTAAACATTACCGCCTACGGTTATTTCTAGGCCACAAATTTGCGGCATGAAATAGGGGCTACTGTACAGCAGTGGTCAAAGGGGAGCTTGGCCATACGCCTAACACAACATGTTAATAAATACCAAGGGTGTTATTCACTTTTACCACAACCCATGTTTAAAAAAAATTGCAGTAAGTCGACCAGTGAAGCAGATCCAGCTGGGCTTATAAAGTTTACTTTTTTCCCTTGCAAAATTGTGATTGACATACAGCAGACCACTTTTTCCACCTTATGCATATTATATGACAAGGAAAGGCCGGCTACATAACCACCAGCACTCTAGAAAGGTGAAATATTCACATTTCTATATGATGGTCATTTGACCCCTATTTTTTTGACTACAATGTGCATTATTATTGTTAGCATGAATTGATTAACATTAGAGTTAGCATAACGTTGGGTTAACTCTGGGCAAATCGGATGCATGTTACACTACCCGTACATTTCGTGTCCCACCCATTCCTTTTATTCTCAACGCGTGCACTTGTCCGATTAAAGAGCGCCCAGTATTTCAATTCCCAGACCACATTTCAGAGTAACCTGATTATCTAGAAAAACCGAATAGTCCAGGTAGTAATTTCCAGCAGCAATTGTACCCAAAGAACAACAATGTATATAGCCTTAGCTTTTATAAATTCTTCTCCTTATTTTCCCAAATAGCATAGAAATGTTATTTTTATGTGAACGGTGGTCACAAAAGAAGCTGCAGAATTTCATTTCCTGTACTATCCTGTAAGACGGTGGGTCTTTAGGAGTAATAACCAGACTTGGAAGATACAGTGCACATAGATGTCTCCTTTTGTGTCTTCTCAGGCGTGGTAGTCAAAGGCTGGTGGTTCACAGAATCCAGTTTTAATACTATGTCTGGCAACAGTGTCTATGCAGCTGTATGGTTTATCCTAAATGCAGAAAGTCAGGGCTGTATATGGCTGCCATATAGTTTCGCAGAGTTGGTGCAACATGAAAGGCATAGTTTGGTGGGGCTGTTCAAGTGCAAGTGTGCAAGTACGTTGCTCAAAATGCGGGATTAAACACACTAGCATACTGTCCTAAACTCTGAAACAAGTACTGTACAAGTTCACATGAAACGTCAAGTTGTAAAACAAAATCTGGTAATGTGGACACACCCATATATAAACAGGAAAATGACATTTTATGAGTCACACAGTGGATGTGAATTATCTGGTGTTGAACATTACAGCAAGTAATTACCTCGTTAATATGGTAAGTCAATTGACTCATATTCGCGGCATGCTGTAAGTGGCTTATGGACAAACTAAGGCAAACTGACCACCACAATATAGCAGCTTAAACACAGATATAGCAACGCGTAATATCTTCGCGGTTCATATACCCGTTGTCCATTTAATGAGCATGACCCACACTTCAGGGAAGAAATCCTTCGCGAGTAATAATAATGAGCAGCACTCGCCGTATGGTCATCATGAGGTTGTAACACAAGCTCATTAATACCTACACCTGAGGGGGTCTTTATCACCGCCACTTGAAAAGGGAAAAATGTATTATAATTGAAGAGGGTTACCACAGTAATTAACTTTTTCCTACAAATTTGATGGTAGGCTACAACCTTACTAACTTTTCTGTAATTATCATAAGAAGATGGTCGTTACGCACTGTAGATTGGGACGCCAAACATTTTGAAGAGATAAAACCTGTCGGTTTTTAATCTCAAGTGCAACAGATGTTTCGCTACAAAAACAAATACCTCCTGACATAATGAGCGAAACGAGTAACCTATAATGTAACCATATGCTTTCAATTATCCATAATCCTGCGTATCTGTCTAGCATCATATTTCCCATTTGACGCATACGCTGCCGCTATATCCAGGCCAACCCTCCATTTACGTGTGTGTGTAGTCTCTACTTATTAATTCCAAGCTAGATTCAAACTATACTCTTGTTAGCACATCGATGTAAGCCACATAATCAATAAATTAGGGTATCCTTATTAACCTTCAGTTCGAAACAACACGATTAGAATCAATATTTTCTCAACTATCTTACTGCAACTTCAACTTAATTAATAATGGCCTACACAAAGTTCAGCGTTGAGTTATTTACGCCACTGTTTCTGTTCTATTGGTGAAGCCCATTTAAAGATTTATAATGAGCCAGCAAACAGGGATTTTCTCTCGGTGTAGGAACGTTCCACAGACCAAAATGGACAAATTCACTGTCCCGCAAGTATATACGACACAGTGTACAGTGGCAGTCCTGGCCAAATTCTGGCACTGCCTGGTTTGGCACTGCTAATGGCCCTTGGTAGGAAATTGGTGGAGGGTTGCAAAGTGAAAGGCAGCGTTGGGAGGATTCCACAGCAGCACAGCACAGCCTAATTCTACTCAACGGGATACATTTGCCTAATTACGTCCCATCGTCACTTGGCCACAAACTCCCACGTACATATTCAAAAGGCCATGGCTACTATATAGCTTGGGAAGACCTTTCGCAATGAATTCCTCAGAGAGATGTGCTAATTTTTGCAATCAAGTAATTATCTAGTAGCCATTAATATAAGTTAAACACACAATTACAGGGGTATTGAAACTTCCAGGATGTTGAGAAGTTTGCAGAAATTTTTCGTTGTTGTTGCTGTTTTAGTGGTGTGAACTACTTTGGAGATGAAAGAGTTGAAGCAGGAGGTCGCCATGATGCGAGAAAAGCCAGATTCCAAGGGATGACAGACTTAAGTCGGCAAAAAAAAAACTTTTAAAAAAGTGTGGCAAAAACTGAAAAGTAGGTCGAATGTTTGTAGAGAATTAATCCGATTGTAGGATACACCCAAAGTGCAATTAATCCCATTCATTAATATTGTACAAAAAAAGAGGACCGAATTTATGCTAACGTGAATAAAGTCGAGGCATCATTTCCATAGATAGCGAAAAGAGAGTTACACTAATGCTCTTTGCCCAACTTTTAATTACTCTCAACCGCTTTCCTGACTTGACTTGGAAATTCCTTCGACTTTCAAACTCCTCGGAAAACTTTCCATCACCATTTCGAACTGGAAAAAAGGGTTCTTAAGTAAACAACTCGACCTTTTCAAGTTAATCTTATTATCCATGCCCTGAAGAGTGTAAAAATATCACGGTTTAAAGTCTCAGACCGCAAAAGTGACAAAATAAATGGGTGTTAAATATTGAGATTTTGTTTACTAGGTGGTAAAGTTATTATTTGACTCCAGTGGGTTATTTTCAGGATGATGAGGATCTCCAGGGGTTTTTCTTTCCTTTATTAAAGGGCCTCTAACTTTAACCGCCATTATAATTCATCACACTAATTGAACTTCCTCAAAAATCGATGTTGGTTGGGATAAAAATGGAAGGATTCTTAGCGACCTAGTTTTCTTTAGAATTCGGGACCTTTATTGGCTGATATGTTGATGTCCGGGTAGGTAAATATCATCAATCAAAAGGGGATTGATCTACAAAGAGTAAGTCTGAAAAAATTAATCAGAACATTTTGCGTCGTATTTTAAAATGTATCTGGCAGGTTATTTTCTGCTCAGTTTGATTTTTCTACACATGAACTAGCACCTCCAAACTGATTCAATCAATATGATTATTTATTAGAGTTAAATACTAAATCACTATGAAAAGCTGTCAAAATGCATTATTTAAGCAGTTTCTAACACTCCAAAAAATGATTACTTGGCACACTTTGGACAAGTGCATGATACTACAGCTTATCCCTTTTGTAGTACAGTACCTACGATGAGATCGACATCTCGCGTTTTTGTGCGATCAATTTCTCCATGGCGCCTTGACTTCTCACACAATCGGCACAACACGCAATTAATAAATTAAGGTTGAAAAAAAATGGCATAGATAGTAGAGCCCAAAATAGCTCTTACAAACCTTGAAAATGAATCTCCCCATGGCAAACACACACCTCTTTAATGGACCCAGACCTTTTTCAAAAACCCAAGATCGCAGCTTTTTTTTTTTCTTTTTTCCTTTTCATATATTGAAACGTCGGCGTGAACGTAGCCAATTCTCTCCTTTGGCCCGCCAAACTTGGCAAACTTCATCAAAGAACGGCGGAACAAGTTTCTCCACTGGCCGGAACCGAGACTGTGATAAGAAGAAAATCTTCTCTAATTGGCTCCTTCCCACTCTTTTTTCGTTCTTTCTTTTGGCGTCTTCTCTATTCCCAACAGCTCTTTAGTTCTGCTTTAGAGCACTCCAGAATTATTGGCATGATATTGTCACTGATTAGTAAAATAGCCCATCAAATTATTTGATAATATTTATTGAATTCAAATTATTTGTCGAATATGTTTATGAGCAAATGAACAATAGGCATTAATTATTTCCAGGTCAATTGTCCAGTTGTTCCCACTACTGACCAAAGACAAACCTTGACAATAACTAAAAGGGACACTGTCGTCTCTATAGTTCCAACGACAACTCAGATCCACAATATCTGAGCATATCTCCATGATTCAGGGCCCATCCCAAAGAGCACTCAATCACTGAATATGACAGCGATTAAAAGGTCATCCTCCGGGTTTCTGGGTGTGCGTGGGCGTGTCTGCTGGCACCGGATATTATCAGAGATCGATAAAGTCCAGGTTCCTCTAGGATTGTCAATGCCAAAGGGCAGACACCTCTTCAGAGCACCCGTCGTCCTTGTTAACTCAATTAGAAGCCTAAGGAAGGTCCTCCACTCCTGGTTTTCTGGACAATTCCAGGCCACCATTTTCTTGGCAAGCTGGCATCAAATTGAATCCCGGCACTTGCCGTCATTCCCTATCTAGGATTTTGCAATCTGACGAAGGTTGGAGGCCAGTCGTGGGGCTTGCCACACTCTAATTTCATTCGAGGCCCAGTTTCAGCTGGGACGTGGAGGAAAATCGGTTTTGAAATACGTCAGGCTCGAATGGTATCGATTCCTTATTTATATTACGACGCTTTAATTACTAATGGGATGGGTATGTTTGAAGAGTTAATGGCGACAAAATGTGGCATCTGATGGTCACTAGGTCGTTGCTGTTGGGATTGACCAATTATGGCCCACGTTCTGATTGGTGTCTCCAAATCACTATCAATTTGGAGGCACACTTTGCATACATTGACTCCATTTTGAATCCAGCTCACACACTGGGTTGCATAACATGGCTCATAATTTGAGTATTTAAAAGCACCACGTGAAAAATGCTGGAAGCTGGATTATCGCTGCTGCGTCGCGCAGAACTATAAGCCAATGCAACGATTAGCAAAAAGGGCTGGGAACAGTTGCAGTTTTTTTTTGGCAGAGGTAGAACCTGAATCCAATTTTTGCAGTAGGGCGGCACTTGATTGTGTACCAAAAGGGGAGTGCCAATTGGTAAATTTCGCAGGCACGACCGTAATGCGTTGAAATTAAAATTAAAAGTGGTTCAATTACAGAGTGCTGATAATTTTATTACCACAATATATTTCAGTTATACAAAGCTGTGATATTTTGAGAAAATTAAATACCGTACAATCCGACATATATATTTTAAAATTGCATATACACTTGTGTTCATAAAATTTGTCACGGTTTGACTCTTTTAGTATCGAATTTATTACAAATCAAAGTCAGACTGTTATGGAAAGGAGAAAATATCCGCATGATTCATCTTACTATTGGAACCTTGATCTGCAACAAAAATAACCGAAACTATACTTCAACGTGGCATATTCAAGGACCCGTATCATTATTTTCATAAATTCATAACGTGCACCTTATTGAGTGTGTCTGACTCTACTTTCGTATTCTGCAGCAACATGATTTGCATAAAGAACATTATATGCATTACAGTACGAGCTTTATCTTGTGTTTGCAAGCAGGATAATAAAGGTAGGTCACGTTTTTTTTTCCAATGCATATACTGCTTATTTTACACTTTTTTATTACCGTCGCTACCTCTGCAAATCCTATATAGTCCCCTGGAACGTTTGCTGGTCGATAAATCAGAAAGTTTGTTACATTGGGCAGTAAATGTGAGGAACGAACTGAGGCCGGAGCCAACTTTCCTCTTTCACTTCCCCAACTCTATAGGATGACGAAAACAACAACAACAAAAAACAAATTGATTCATTACACGGTGTCCATAGAGCGACCTTTACAAGAATTCTCGGACCTCTCTGAACAAATTAGGCTCTAATTGGGATCAAGTTCTACGTCAGTTGATCTGGACGGCCTGTTTGTGTAATCATAATTTACTCCAATCGTACCTGCAGAATTATTCGTGTAATTACTTATGAGTATCCGAAATAAAATGATTGAACGTGGGACACTTGTCCTTGGGGCAATGTACGTGTAAGCATTGAAGTTACAGTGCTTTATGGCCTCCAATAAAATAATAAACTGGACGAGGAAAATGGTCGCAAAGTTTCAGGCTTGTCACGCAAATTGCACAGTGACAAAAAAATCCAAGTGTAGCAATTAGACGTAATGCAATGAGCATATACGCACAATGTATGACACGCCAACAAATTTAGATTCCAAGGCAACAACTTCTTTACGAGAGCATCCCCTTCATAAAATTCAATTATATTCGACAGGAACTGTCATCGGAACTTGGTATAATCTGATTCCTTAGTTAGCTCCCGCAGCATCCTCGCAAGCAGAAATAAAATTCGACTGTAATCCAATCTGGGTGGTACCTGAATTACCAGGAGAGAAATTCCTGAAAATTCTGAAAATTTCGTTCTCATGGGAGGAGTGAATTTAAAAAAAGTGTCTCATCTATAAAACACAAGGTGAACCAGAATAATTGAGGTATGCATAAAAATGAGGATGCTGAATATCATGGTTACATGTTGAACACGGTTTCACCCTATCGAATCTTTCCCATCCAGACAAGAATATCGATGAGATGATTTTTAGACTGACAAGATAGTCTTTTTTTCCACACCTGATACTATCTCCATTCCCAACTCAATTTGAGATCACATTTTTAGGTGTAAATGTAGGGTGTCTATAAACTGAATTTTTATTTAACCTCAATATGTCTTCACACTTTGTCCACATAACTTATATGGGCATTTGCCATAAAAGCAAATGCATGTTGGGACACGGCCATTTTGCCAGGCCTCTAAATTGTCTATGCGGGAATTCCCCGGGTAAAAATATAATATATAGGAGTAGGGTTGGGTGGTAAATCGTTTGTGCACGGCTGCATCTGGATGCCATAGTGGCACTTTTGTGACTGAGTTGGGAATTCCAAAGCACATTGCATTTTTTTTTTTTTGCAACGGTGGGTGAGTAGGGAGGGTTTGGCAATTCCAGAGACGCAAGTTGCGCTTGGCCAAACTGATCCTGATTGTCGCAAATTGAGCCCGGTTTGTTTGCCACCAGGTCCCCTCTTTTTCTTTCTAACACGATTGAATCTAACTCACTTGCTAGGTTTTCTAGAAAAAAGGTCACTCACGAATGACCTAGTTTAAGTTAATGAAATTTTAGACCTTGGCAAAATGTGGTTGTTGTTCGTACAAAATAACAATGAAGGAAAATGTTTGATGTACTATAGGGACGAATTTCTTTTAAACAAACGCAACCGAGTGCGCACCACAGTTCGCGCAACGTGCACGGTTGGCATTATCAGCCCTCTGCATAGTGAGTATACTGCAGTGTGCTTATTTCCAACGCTACACTTGGGAGGAAACAAGATGGCCGACGTTTGCGACGTTGCCAAATCTCTGGAATGTTGTTGAATAACCCCCACCCCCACTATTTATCCCGACATGTTCTTACGTCACAAACTACAATGCCCCTTTCCGCAATAACCGGTCGTAAAGGTCTCAGCTCCATATCTTTCCTCTAAAAAAGTTGAGTCCGGGAGTAGCTCTTGACCCCGTTTAGATTGATAGCCTATCAAAGAAGCTCACAAAACTATACATGCGGCACATATGAAGTGGAGACGACCATTCGAGCCAACCTTTGTGACATACGGGGTCAAAAAAGTCAATAGAAAATTGGGTTGAATTATCGAATAATATAACATTATTCAAAATAACTTACAAAATAATTAAATTAAAGTTAAATTATAAAATATTTCGACAGTAAGTTACGTTCTCTCATATTATGGCTGTTTTTTGTGTGTAAAATTCAACGTGGCTACTTTCTATCGACGCTTAAATGCCTCAGGCAATGAAACGAGTAGGTCGTTTACAATAGGTTGGTCAGCAGACTCGATATACCGCAAAAATACCAATATCCTCTGCCCTACGAGGCAAGCCTGGAGGAATTGGAGCAAATAAGACGCAAAGCCGATCGGAATTGATGTATAACGATGTCTACCCCTCGGAACATGTGAGCCCATAAAACACCTGAGGCTTCCTAGAACCAGAAAAAAAAACCTTGGTCGAACGTGCTCGAATATAATGGTGTCGGTATAGACAGATTCAGCGGAGGTAAAGCATTGCTAAATGGGGAAAAAAGGGATGGTAGACGGCGAATCAAAGGCGAATCCACTTTTCCATTTGCTAAAAAATCCGTCGATTTTACTTTCTTTTTCTCTTTTTCTGGCCTTTTTCTGATGCCTAGAAGCGGAAGCACAGCCAATCGATGGCCCCTTTCGCCATGGGATTTACTTCCCTTTGTACCTGCCTCTAATAGGTCCTCGTCTATTCTACTATGCTGGCCCTCTTATCTGAAGGAAGAGTTATCACGCAATCCTCAACTTGAATTAGAAAGGAAGAGAGGAAGAAGAAGAGGATGAAAAAGCTCCTTCAAAATGTACGATGTCGGGACAGATGTGAAGAGAAGCACTTTTGGTCGAATAGAACTCGATACAGACGGTTATCTGATTCAGGTGTGACTTATTGTCAGGTGAATATTAGTCAGAAAAGCCATTCATTTTATTTAAAAAAAAATCGATTTGAGTTATTTTGAAAATTAATCAAAATTGAAGCTGAAAATTTCAATGAACATTTTAAACAACATGAAGATTTTTTTTTTGTAAAAAACAATGTACCGTATGGTACAAAAATTATCTTTTGTTTGAAATGTTCATTGAAATTTTCAGCTTCAACACTTTCAGATCGAAGAATTTTCTAAAGAAAATATTACACTTTTCAGAAGATATTTAAACAAAATTCTGTATAATAGACATAACATACTCTAGTTACTATGTGATGGTCATATCTAATATTTGACAGTTTTTGACATAAGTTGCTTTTGCAAAAAAAAGCTTCATTATGAACCTAATCATGTTGGATTTATCACCATATAGTTTTATGCACTGTTCCCGTTTTGAAAAAAATACTGCATAAATAAATATTATACAGTATTTCTGGAAAATCAGATTTTCCAGGAACACCAAAAGTGCATAAAACAACTTTACTCACTGCACTTTATCCATTACATTTGTCAATTTTTAAATTTCTCGATCTCTGTGCATCACATCTATTTTGATGTTAAATTATGGATATAGACCACGTTTACATAAACCTAAGCTTTGTGTAGTTAACGCCGCCTCTACGTCATGTCACTATAAAAATTGCATGACATGCTCGGTGTAGCCTATACAGTACACAGTCCAACGATGCACTGCAGCAATCACGTCCAGCAAAAACTCCCGCAAATCTTCCCGCAACCGCAAGATCGATGAGTCAAAATGTACGAAACTCTTTAGAAAGAACGGCAAAAAAAAATCTTACAACTTTCCATCCCTCATCGAGTTTTGCAATATCGTCAAAAGGCAACGACTGAGCTTCCCAGAGGCCTGGAAGGAAAGAAATGTGCGGAGGTCTTGGAGGCAGCTGGGGAGATACAAAGTGTCACTTGCGATGTAAAGGAAAGGATGGTTGAGGGGACATCCCGTGGAGCTACTTTGCCGCGAATCCGGTGAGATTTGCCATTTGGAGGGTTCTCTGCCTCTCAACACTCTAGGGCCAACCTCACCCCCCATCCCCGCAACATGGCATCAGCCCTATCCTCCTCATTGCTATTCGACCCAACCCATCACCATCCACACACACCCCTACATTTATTTTACGTCTTTTCCGCCGAGAGTGGGATCTACCAAGAGGTAGTCAGAAAGTTCTTTTAAGATTTTTTCTAAGAATGGAATTTTGACCTTGTTTGGTTATCAAAAGGTCACTCTTAGGTTTTGGTGGTGTGTTCATGTCACGTAGTCTTCTAGTTCAAAAGGCCATACATTTATACACTCGCGCATACGGTCATTTTTTGATGCCCAGAAAGTGTTTCGGCGCCCCGTTGCGGTGGAGAAGGGGAAAGGGTCGATGTGACGGGAGAGACTGCTCACGATGTTTACATGCCGCCAGTCAGCTAGCAACTGAATAGGTCCTCCCTTCATTGCGCAGGCGCAGAACGGGGCCAATCGGAAGTGTCGGTTAAACAATATACAGCGAGCCAATCACGTACGGTACAACGAAGGATTTTAATATTATAAATAAGCAAGCTTTAAATCATATCAAAAATTACTGACAAGTCTAAAACTGCGATATTCCAGATTTGTTAAAAAAACTACTATTATAACATGATGCGGTTACTCTCCCCACTAGAGTAGGTTATGAATGTAGCTTCAATTTTTAACATCATCCACACTCCGTTGGTGGGGAGCTCCCTCTCTCGGCACAAAAAAAAAGTCAATTACTCTGGATTGTCAAGACCGCGGCAATTCATGTCCGGTCTAATTCGATTGCACTTTAAAATTACGTCGCTTTTTGCCAACTCACGGTCCCTTCCATCCCAGCAAATCGACACTCGTTGGTACCATTGTTTCGTCCGCTTTCGACATTTCCAATCCGCAATCCCTAGCTTTATGTTCGTGGCTGCAACGCTCGCTCGCCTGCATATTCACAGCTATAGGAATAGGCGTCTCCATTCTTCGTCATGGTCAACTCAGCCAATTGTCCTGTGCTACTGGACACGGAGGGACATTCCTTTCTAAAGTGGACGGACGGCTGGACTACACGTTGAACAAAAACTACATAAAATTAATATTTACAAAAATGTTACACCTAGTGCTCCACAAAAATTTCAAGCTCCTTTTGGCACACCTTGTCAGCCCCATTCAGCGTCTAAAACCCTGTACATGGACCGTATCATAATGTCCCATCGTCCTAAAGCCTTGCAGGGGGGCCGAACCTCGAGGCCACAAAAAAAACTCGAAAAAAAAGCAAAGAGGTGAGCGAAGTCAAGAGCTCGGCTCTGTTTGGCATGAAAAGAGGTGGGGTTTGTGCTGGAGGCTTCCCATTCCAAAAGACGCTCTTGGCATCCGAAGAGCCTCAGACTCCCCAGGATGAGATTTATCCCAGATCTGCCATCGCAGCCTTCATCAACTCGCAGATATTTACCCAGCTTCTACTGGTTACAAAAATGTCAGGGTTAGGTCAAAAAAAAAATGAAATGAAATGTAGGTTGCATCATGCTAGGATGAAACAAGGTACATTATTCAAATTATTATTTTTTTGTAATTTTCAGTCGTTCGCAATGCATTTTTTAAAAATACCAATCTTTATGCAATGTGGCAGAAATTTAGGATTCGGATTATCATTGTGGGACCCCTGCTGGTGCTCGAAGTTCCGCTCCAATTTCCTCTTCCAACATCATTCGGAGAGATTGGCGAATAATTTGCATGGGCGATAGTCGGGAGGGCGCTGAGCCCCTCACTTACATGATGCATTCAAATCTCCAAGCGAATCCACACACCTAATTTATACACGTGCCACCAATTCCAAATGGCGAATTCGATCGGAACAATAGAGATCAGAGTTAGTCAGATTTTTTTGGGGGGGGGGAGCGAAAGCAAACAAAGAGTTCAGAGGCTTGGCAACGTCGCAAATGTCAGCCATTTTGTCACCCTCACCCAAGCGTAGTGTTGGAAATAAGTACTATACAGCTGTTGTTGATAATGCCAACCATGCAAGACTAGGTCCAATGTTGGCATAGCTTTCTACCTTCATTTTCATTTTTTAATAATCCAAAAAAATTTGCATAGTAATTTCGCACTCAAGCCACACAAGATCTGTAAAACAGTCCGCTTTTCTCTGCCGGATTTTCATTCGCGGAACTAGATAACAACACTTCCATTGTGCTAATCCCAGGGACTAGGGGAGTGCTAACAAAGAGCTGGCGAATCCTCCACCCTGGAGGGGTCTTTTTAGGGTTAATCTTTTAAATCGGCTTATGGAATTGTCTCCCCGTAACCTGCTGTAAGCCACAGGGATTTCCTGCCTTCAAACCCTCCGGAACATCTCTTCTTCAGGACTTCAGGACTGCTCGTTACTGCATGTGTACTCGAGGTCACTCTAAACCAACTAGTGAACCATTTGCCAAAATTTGGCAAACCATGTAATCAGTACGACATTGAAAATCATGGCTCGCTGATTTTTCACGTAGTACTATTTTTGACGAAGAGATGGCTCATACTCCCTCTGCACACTCATGCCACCTAGCGATACTATCAGGCCGGACAAGCATCAGACGGAGAGAATAAGCCTATTAGGAGAAATAAACCGTATGCCAATAACCGCTGTCAAAAATGTGACAACCTAATAGAACAAACCGGTTGAGAACACAGTGTTACTCGCACTGTACTGCATTAACAGTTCAATTGAACTGGTGTGTGTTACCATCAACGGTTATACTGTATTTTTGACGCACCTGTTTTCCCTTGACAATGTAAAAGCAAACACAATACCATCACTGCGTTCTTGCCTGACAATTAAAACAAGCTGCAATTAATCAGGGGGCCCAGATGCAGCAAATATGACGCTGTTGCTGTCCCGGTTTTAGCGTTTGTTCCGTGGCTTGTTTTGCAGGAACAACAAAAGAGCAACCTGATCGCACCCACCAATGGAGTAATCGATGGGTATGGCAAAGGATAATCTCACCCATAATACCCTAGGATTTATGACGCAACTAATTGGTCAATCCATAGTTGGAAATATGCTGGGAGGGGGGGGGGGTTTAAAAGTATGCACCTTTTTTTAAATGGAATAGTTAGGTCCTCCAGCAGAGCCCATTTTGGCCCCCAATTTCAGCAGGCACGTTTCAGCACCGCTGATCACTGGATATAGGTGGTGATTAAGAAAATTTCTGACTCCGGGGCAGATTTGCATACGGGCCGATTAATCCGGGAATAATGAGGCAACACGCCCCCCTTTGCTTTATTGGACATTTTTTTTGCAGGCAGTAATTATAAGGACTTTTTTTTTCTGGGGGTGCAATTCTGAGCGCAAAGGCCTCCCATTACTGCTGCCTCACTCACTTCTTAGTAATAAATCCAGAACTGTGTTTATCTTTAATTATGTCTCGGACTTAATATTGGGCCCGCCTGGAACGGAAGAATAACGGTGGATATAAAGAGTGCGCAGGATTTAAACTCTCCGGTTGCACATAAGTCGAGTGATCAATTTATTCCTCATCATTCACGCCAAGGATTGAAATGATTGACGAACGCCCCGGATATTATCTGGCAGCCGCTTCAGCATTAAAGCTGCTGTAAAATGCATCATCGTCAAACGAGAGGGAAATATTACGCAACATGAAGTTTTGCGGGTATGTGAAAATGGCAACTATTTCGATCGTCACGTATAATTGTAATAAACAAATAAATAAATTTTGCATAAGTAACTTTCAAATAAATAAATTTCGCATAAATAACTTTCAAATAAATAAATAACTTCAGAATAAATAAGTAAGTAAGTACTGTAATTTTCAAATGTACCGTATACGGTAATATAAGTAAATAAATACATGTCAAAAAATGAAATAAATAAATGTCAAAAAATAAAATAAATAAATGTCAAAAATATAACAATGTTAAAAAATAAATAAATAAATTTCAAAAAATAAAAATAAGATTTCAAATAAATAAGCAAACAGTAAGTAAATAAATTTCAAATAATAATATAATTAAGTAAATACATCTATCAAGGAAATAAATAAATTTTAAATAAGTAAATAAGTAAATAAATTTTAAATAAATAAATAAAGTTCAAATCAACAATAGGACTAATATAAAATTTTATAATTTTCAAGAATATTATTATTGTTTTTTTTTTAGTTTTGTAAATTTTATAAAACAAATACCGGTACACATAGTACATACTATAAATTTGGATATGAAAATTTCAAATATATAAGTAGGCCTAATGCTGTATAATTAAAATAAATTAGCAAATGAATAAATAAATAAATATTTACCAAACTGAACGAACCACCAAGAGCCCGCCATTTCCTATAACGAAACTGTACGAAAATTAAGGAATTTCCAGCCCATTATGCAATACAATCCCTTCGTTCATTGGCAACAACCGCAAACATTGAGGCGAGAAACCTCATCTGCTCGAGCGAAGACATTAATAATTAAAAAGGTGCGCAATTCCTCCCCGCAGCCACCTTCCTCCTGGAGAAGTCGCAAGAAGGAGGTGTCAAAGAGACATGATTAAGGGGCAACTCTATACATTTCCGTCGCGAAATCGCCTCATCTTGGTCGCTCCATTCGCCTCAAAAGCACCGGTTTGATCAAAGGCTGCAACCCACAGCCTTTCCGATTAATTTCCGGGCGTTCGACGTCTAGAGACCCGAGGTCACCCTCTGGCATCGTCATGTGACCTCTCAGTCTTGGTGACCTTTTTTTTTTTTTGTGAACCCTGCAGTGCAAATTTTGTCAACCGGACGTTAATTCCCGTCGGTTGTTTCCCCTTCTGCTTCGATCTGGCCCTACAGCATGTTCCATAATGACATCTGGCACCTGATCATTTTATACAGGGTGTTTCAAAAATGTGATATCAGAATGTGACCGGTTTGAATCTCGGTAATGAGAAGACATGTCCACATTAGGTGACCACACTGTAAGGTTCGTTACGAAACACCCGGTAGTTGATCTGGTGATTAAAGTAGACTCCAGGCTTGCATACCATTCAGGATGAGGCATGCGATGCTTTGGAGCGGAGTTAATCATGACAAATCCACTGCATACACGCGTTAAATTAACGCGACAGTACATTGTACATGTGAGCGTGTATTTCGGACTGGAAATAATTCGGGGGAAGGTCCCATTCTGCATAATCCGAGCTTTAATGTTCGAAACTATTCAGGCTTTAATTACTGTCACGTCGCAATGTTGCCTCACTTCATGTTAACTGGTGTTTTTGTTATAAGAATATTAAATTTTTAAAACAGTACAAGGGAGGTATAGATTGATTTGGGACGCGTTCATTTCGTGGTTGTTGCTTCTCTTTGAACTGGTTTATGGAGCAAACAATCAATAACTATCTAACCCCCTTCCATGCTATACAGTATATTGAAATGTGGTGGTCCACCACTATGTACTGTAGTACATATAGTTAGTGAAAGTTCATGTTCATATAACGAACCTGAATAACAAAAAAAATATGTAATGGCTTAAACTTGTTAATGAGACATTCAGTGGCGAAACGGAAATGAGTTCCAAATGAAGATGACTGGAAGAAATCGACATTTTCCATTCTACAGGTGAAGAAATTTGAATTGCCTTACGTAATTGGATTTAAGATCTGCAATTGCACGACTTGTGCAGCAATTCAGACCTATACAGTGCAATATAGACGTTCCTTCTATATTGCATAGTATGTGCCGAAAAAATACGTTCAGCATCTTACTATTGTGAGATCAGTACTGTATATAACAACTGCAGTTTAAAACATCGATATAAATCATTCATTTTTAGAGCACATCGGGCTGCATTCCGATAGTCCTGTACTATCAAATCTGGCCATTATCCAGTCATTATTTATGTTGAATTTGTAAATCTCTGTTTATAGGACTCTTAGGTGCGGTTTAAAAGATAAGACTGGGAATTATTCACAATAAGGCATAAAAAGATGTTAGGCACAGAATAAAAATGGCGAATATGTGGGTGCTTAATTACGTTGTGCCCATTACTGCAAACGTAACTATAAGCGTAAAATTAAATCCTTGATATAAAAAGGGGGGAACGTAGCAGAAAATGCGCATTGAACTTTTTTTTAAAAAATCAATAGCCTCACAATGTGCGGTTTAACTGCTAATATATAAAACCCACAAACCGTGCCAGATTCGCCCCTAGTGTTGGCGGAATTTGCATCATTATGGATGTCATCAACCCAACTTCCCGCATTTTTCATTTGGTTCATACCATCAAAAGTGTACAAACAGCGGACGGGCAGCAAAAACTTTTCCGCCCAATATCTTCCATGTTTGGCCAAATCATTTTCCCCTCCGGCTCATTTATCCCCGCATATCCACATTCAGACGAAAAATTTTGATAGGTCTGTGCGACATGAGAATTTCCATATTGCCAATTCACTCTGCACAAACACATAGTCACATGGAATATACTGTTGACTATCATAATTATAAAAAACCAAAACATCGTTCGCCTACAGCAAAAGAAGAAAAAAAATTTGCAAGTTGATCATCGGTGTGCAGCTTCTAAATTAATTACTTCTGCCTGAAATATTTTATACAAGTACGTTCGCATAAATAATACGCGACTTAAAAATAACTAGTAATACTGTAATTTACAACAACAACAATAAATTATTTACAACAATCCACCGATAATAAATTATTTACAACGATCCACCGATAATAAAATTATTATTTACAACGATCCACCGATAATAAATTATTTACAATAAATTGATAAGAAATTATATGCAATAAATTGATAATAAATTATTTATAATAAACTGATAATAAATTATTTATAATAAATTGATAATAAATTATTTATAATAAACTGATAATAAATTATTTATAATAAACTGATAATAAATAATTTACAATGAACTCAAAATAAAAAAACAAAATAAAATATGTGAGGGTTGATGATAGCTCTTAAATGAGCTTATGCATATTTAATATATATGGGATATTAATAAAATATTAATTGAATGGCCGATATATACGTTATTTCCTTCAAATCACACAAAAGACGGACTTGCCACATCTCTATCCCCTAATGTCCTTGTAAGGGAAAATCAGCCCATGGCTCCAAGCTGGTGCGGTATATTTTGACCCGAATTTTTCCAGAACTCATTTTACATCCAGCCCTAGGCCTATAGAACCGCTCTTTTGTCCAGTGAAGTGCGACGGCACTTTCCCACAATGCCCAAGTGTCGACAAATCCCTGATCATACACCTACACTTGAGGGCAGTCCCCCCCCCCCCCACCCCTTTTGCAGGCCCAATCAATTCCACGGGGGGACACAAAAAGCCCCCCTGGGCCAACGGAAAAGCACAGGCCTCCATTTATCACCAAGTAGGATATAGCAGAGCAAGGAACAATAATTTTCCCGCTTGTTTCCCCAAAGTTCCTCCAGGGCCTTAGAATCGATCAGGGAATTGTCCCCTCGGTGATGTTCTTCCCAGAGCCAAAGAAGAAGAAGAAGAGGCAACACCCTCTTGTTAATTACTAGTTTTGAGGGAAGCCACCGGTTGCAGGTGATGTCAAAAACAGACAGTTTTTACTCGATTAGCTTAATTAAAAGGCTTGGCCATAGGGCCCTGGTTATTGATGGGAATCACATGGGAACGTCAATTCCATATAGGTTTTGATGTTCAGCAGATAACTGGAGCTCGTTCTCTTTGCAGTGCTGGAGCAAGTGGCGATGCAATTGCGTTGGTGTGCTCGGTCGATATATGCTTTTCGGCTGTATAAAACCGGTTGTCAGCAGGTTGGTTTCAAAGTCGAAATTGTATTAAACAGGACGTTCTAAGTTACGTGATTTTTAAAAACAGTTATGTACATGCAGGGATGCGCTGAATATAACAATCGAGGCGTGATTGGCCACCTCAGATGAGGTAATAAAAAAACTTCAGCTTATTGTTTTCAATTACTAATGGCCCATATGGTTGTGTGTTTGAAATTACCCTAATTACAAGTGAGCAGCAAAGGAACCCTTCCAGTACTTACTTTTTAGTGTAAGTTGTACGGTACAGGTTGTTGTCATGTAAACAGATTGCCATGAAAATATAACCTGGACAAAGAAACAAACAAACGTTGCCTTTTATTTTAAAAAATAAATATAAACTGAAAACTCAGTTCGTGTTAAACACATATGTCTTCTTCGCTTATGTGTAATGAATACAGTCATGTTCAAATTAAACTCCAGACGCGACACAGAAATTAGTACTCTCCCTCGAGGCCTGTAATGACGCCCACTCCAGATTCATAACACCAAAATGAAGTTCCACATTACGCGTTAATTCATCCCTGTCATTCTAAAATCCAATAAAACGCACGCTTCTTATATTTTAAACCATCCGAAAAGTGATTGGCAAAAGGACCGACGCCGACAGCCAGCCCCATTTCAATTGTTGGATAATTAGTTTTTTAGATCCCTTCCTTTAAAAAAAAATCCAGGTCACACCAAGTCCTATCTAGGTTTATTATTTCTGGTTCGACTGCACCCTCTTGCTGCCATTCGTCCCAGGACACGGTCGATACGGCAGAAAACTGTCTCTGCAGGTCATCCATTTCAACTGAACAAAAGACCTCCACCTATATACCAGATGATTTTTTTTTCTATGCCTTTTAAGAGCTTCCAACCAAACAAAACAGGGTCACACGTTATTGGCATTCAAACACGCATGTCCGGGTCTTTTTTTTGGAGAGACAAAATACATCAAAAAAATCCAGGGGACTCTTCACCTGATTAATTCATCAACCGAGCGGCCCAATCACAGAGTAGAAACTGCCAAACAAAATCCGTGGTGGTCTTATTAAAGGTGTCTGCACAAAGGGCTTTTGTTGGGATCGGTTTTTTGGGGGGGAATGTTTGCGGTTGAAAGTCGTACCTTGAGTTGTCAATTTACGGATCGGAATTGTGTGTGACTAGTTGAGGATGGCTGGATTTGAGCTAATTTGGGTATTGGCAAAGTTCATTTAGGTTTTTTTGTTAGTATGTTTATTTTTCTGGTTGACGAATTTGCTTCTTTTACGTACAGTGCAATTGATATGTGATATAACTTTTTCTTGGGGGGGTGTCAGCAAACATATTATGCAAGCTAGCTCCAATTTTCATAGCCCTTGATCAGGAAAGGTATCGATCGGATGTTTCCAATGCAGGTGATCATTCCCAATGGAAGAGCTGTTATCTCCAGCCGGCGGCATGTCGGCAACTTTGTTCCTCATATCGGTCGAATATTGCATAGATAAACACCCCACATGGCTCATGCAGGTATGGAAATTGCAATTCTAGCCATGGAAATTATTATAACCTCGTGGTTTTGCAGAATACAAAATTTTTGATTGATTTTTTTTTTGTAGGTTTATACTGCTGTGAGCGTTTGGCCTCTCGGCGGATGCAAATTCGGTGGAATGCTAAAACGCTGCTGGTTTCAACCCTTAGCGATTTCCAATTTCCGCTCTTTCGGTTGTCAGTAATGTTACACCCCAGAGTTTGTTTCAAGGAAGGGGCTCTCTGTTTGGAGAATCAAGTAGGGCCACTCTCAAATGGTCACAAGGGATTGCCTGTGTTGCATTGGGGAACTGGTTGCGCAGATATATTGTTTCAAACAGAAGTGGAATAAACGATTTGTTCGTCACTGTACAGTACTTGTAATTCTTGGACGCATTTTGTGCTACGAAATTAAGTCCATAATAATTAATTAATGTTCTTTTCGATTTGTGTAACCACTGTAGCGGTTAACATGTACAGTGTAGGCCAATGGGCCGTACAATGTAGTATACTACTTTGTCAGTAATGGGCGAGGTCTGAACAAACAAAGAACATTGAGAAGCAAATTCACAGAAAATACTGTTGCCTATTCATGAATTATTTATTTCTACAAATTTTTCATTTTGCTATTTACTAAAACTACTTTTATTGTGCACAGCATATGGACAGTATTATATGCTCTGACTAGAGCAACATAAAATTTTGATGTTCCAAAGTAGAGAGAAAAACACGTATTTGCAAGTAGGCCTACAGTGCAGTACATGTACGTAACATGCTGTGCTCATTACACTGAACTGTAAACTCGGTATGAAATATCACAGCTGGTGCAGTGTGAATCAAATTAATTAGAATGTGGAATAATTTTACAGCCTATTTTCATAATTTTAAATATTTTCACACGCACTGCACCAGTTCTATTGGCCTCTCCGAAATTTCATTCTTCCATACAGGATTTAGTGTACGGTAGTAATAAGTACGATGGTAATTACAATATTGAAATGCCCATTGCTACATGCCTAACTGAGGAGCCTCCTTATAACCCCTGTTAATCCGCTGGGCAAAAGTTAGAGTAAACCTCCTGCGAGTAATCATATTCATTTAAATATTGGGTCTGTAAGTGTTACAAGCTGCATGAAAGCCATCTAAAGCACATTGGCAGCCCTCTTCTTTCTGACATGGACTCCTCCCCCGAGGGTATTTTCTAAGCTCTCTTCAATTTATGAAAGTGCTGACTCGAGCAAAGCCTTCAGTCCTGGGGTATATCGCTGACAACCAGTAAAGCACTCAATAGTCCCTCGTTTCTACGTTGCAGCCCAAAATAAAATTAGTAATTCCATTTAAGAGGAGGAATGTCTCAGGATGTCCGAAGGCATCCTGAGACTAACCTAACCTAACCTAACCAGTCCAGTAACCAGGATGTTCCGGACATCCTGAGACATTCCTAACCTAACCTAACCTAACCTAACCTAACCTAACCAGTCCAGTAACGTGGATGTTCCGGACATCCTGAAACATTCCTAACCTAACCTAACCTAACCTAACCTAACCTAACCAGTCCAGTAACCAGGATGTTCCGGACATCCTGAGACATTCCTAACCTAACCTAACCTAACCTAACCTAACCGGTCTAGTTTGTATATACCAATGTGACAGGGATTAAGGGGAGTCCACCTCGTATTTATGATGTCCCTCGCTCCAGGGGTCAATTTGGTGCTGATAGGGTTGGAAGGACTCGAGGTCATCATGGCCGGATGTAGAGAATGGGAAAGTGGCCTCATAAAGTCTTAAAGGTGGTATACCGGACACTCTAAACCTGTCCTTACAGTCCTCTAGCCAGCACACACTTCACAAGAAACCTCCACCAAATTAACTCCCAGATCTTGCTCATCTGAATAATGCCGAGTTGTCCCGTCAAGCTTCAGAATTAGAGGGGTTGGCCCAAATGAATCGCTCTGGAGCAGTTTAGACCACAACCAGCACAAAGCAAGTCCCCAGTTACACCCGAGTGCCGTAAGTTCCGCCACATGGCTCTAAGATAAGCTTTAAACGCTATGACTAGTATTAAACAGCGAGTGCTCCCATAAATTTGGCGACACTGCAAAAATGGCCGCTGACGTGTCTGTCCGCAATGAAAAGCGTCACGTGTTCAGGTGGGAATTATTTCTCTTTTTTAAATGTAACTCGATTCAATTTTCCTAGGTCGATCCGAAGCTGTGGGGGAAAAAAACTAGCATGTAAATCGATAGTTACTTTGCGGACATGTTGCACAATGTCCTTGGTTGTCGGTTGGCCAAAATTGTGAAGTTGCGAGCGTTTCATGGGGCTGCCTTTGACACCAATGCGACTCACTGGACTATGATAGTAAAACTGTGGTTACAAATTTTTTAGAGGTTGGAGATCAGCTTATTTTGACAATTAAATCACAATTTTTCTTATTTTTTTAAAAAAAAGGAAGCGCATGTTACATGATCTCTTCTGGTGTTCCCCCCAAAAAATCTTCAGTTCCAGTTTATCAGACACCAAGTCGTTCCTGTCTGAATTACGAGGAGCTTTATTAGCCCCAAAGCCCCATTTCGTATCTGACTGCATAATACCCCCATGGCAAGTTCCAGCAAATGAAGACTTTTTGCAAAGAAAATATTATTTCTCACCCTCCAGCATCATTCAAAATGCTCTTATTTAGACCCTTCAGCATCTTCTGCCTTTGACGTTTTATTATCACTGCCTTGTGTTGTTGCTTTTTTCCCCATCAGAATTGATTTTCCTTGACAAAAGCTAGATTTGTCTCGGGCATTTCCAACAATAATTTCCCGTTTTATTATCTCCGGGAATAAATCCAGAGCCAGCATCTTTTTTCCCTCAAAAAGGGCCACGGCTGGATGTTAAGAGACATTCTGCCAGGTCCAGACACGACCTTTACGATCATTAAGATCCACCCGGACGGCTGCAAAATTACTGCCAATAAAGGCTGGCACGGCAGCCATATTTCGGACGAGTCAGTTATATGGACGGAGAAATCTTTGGGACTGCCGGAGACACGCAACCGTCCCCCCCCCCCAAAAAAAAATACATAACGATAAAAAGACAGGACCAGAAAATAGAGTGGAACAATCCTTTTGCAGTGTTATCGATTCAATAGTGCAGTTGCAGTACTGTGTGATTTTTTTCTGTAGTGTATTGTGGACATCTGGTGGACATCGGGGTATCTGTTGGCGCAACAGTTTAGATCGTTCACCTCTATGTAGACACCTAAATTATATTCCAAAATGAGTCTCGTCCCTTTGCGTTACACTAGTCATTCAAAACATGGGGTGTATAGTTATCGCCACCTCCTATTTTGATTGCTGCCATAACCCCCGCCATGAATCACACTAAAACCAGGCGCTAAAACCCCATTTGACATCCTATCCATGCTATATACACAAAGCATGAATACAAAAAACTGAGCTGGGGGGGGGGGGGGGNGGGGTGACTATCTCTTCCAACACTTGGCTGTCCATATACAGTGGCTCATGAATAGATTTATTAATTTTCAGCCCCGGTATGCAGCAGCAGTTCAAGTGTTAAAAACCCTAAGCATAGAACGTTGCACTACGTTAGATTTTGGCGAGACCAATATTCGTTCCAATTCATCTGATCTATTAATAGAGTGCTTCACAACATACTGACAACTTGCGATCGATTCCAGGTGTACTCTTTTGCATAATGGAATCGGTTCTTTTTCATATTGGAGGGCAAGCTTATATCGCAGGGGTTGATCTTTTTGAATGAATGTTTTTGGGAAATTGAAAATTTGCTATTGATCAATAGAGATGTCTGAATGTGATATAATTATTGAGAGTCTGCACTGTATGTGATGCGAGTGTATAGGCTGAGCTACACAGACGGAGCACTGTATAGATTTACAGATGAATAGAAAGCTGAATTTAAATCCTTGAAAGAAACCATTGTTCAATTTTCTGTATCACAACTCTCATTAGTTGCTAGAGAAATGATCCCATGATTACTCGTACGGTACCTTTCAATTTCCTTGTCAATTTATAGGTAAGTACAAGGTTCATACAGTATTTTAATACAAGTCTAGAAATATTTATTTTTTTATCAAAAAATTTACAAATTTGGCCACCACGATTAATCACAATTTTTTATTACTCCATCAGCGAATCAGAACATGACTAGTTTTCCCATAATGTTTTCGACCAAATCCGAGTGATGCTAAATATTTAGTGTATTCAAATTACGTCCAACACACCCGCCTGTCAAACTCCATACCAAAGTTATAATGAACCCCTAAAAGTTTTGCATACCCCCCCCCCCCAACAGCCATTCATCCCCTAGGCCAATCTCCTGACACACACTCTTTTTTATGTATATAATTTTTTTGCTAAAAAGAGAGTTCAGATTGTGTCTCATGGTCTCCCGCAATCTATATCCGCAGTATAAGCGATCATTCATCACTTTGATATAGAGAGAAGAGCCCATAGTGCACAGCTGTTATTGACTAAGTTTCCACCTACTTGTAACTCATTTTGCACCATGCTTTAACCCTGCTTTTTTTTCATTCCAGACGCCATGTAATAACAAAAGGGGGCAACGCCATGACACTAATCATCATGGACAGGTTGTCTGCACCATGATACACCCTACACGCTTCATGAGCAAGAGGAGAAGGATTTCCGGGTGAGTAAAAAGTATTTAATACTAACTATAGCAACCTAAGCCTTTCATAATGCGACTGGTGTTAGTGCCACTTAAATTATCAAGAAAATAGGATAATGGGATTGGAGGAAAGCTATGCCTGTAAAGCCCACCTAGCGTGCTCCTTGCATCATTATGGCTTCGAGGATTCTGGCGATTGAGCCACCTAAACGTGACACACTTTCAGTAACGCTAATTATTAACAATGAGATGAAATTTTACCTTTTGACTTTTGCATGTTGGATCGAACCAGGCACTGAAAATGGACATCATCAGTTATGTTTTTTTTTTGCATATTTTCACCAAACTGTCCTCGTCAGCCGCTGATACAAAAAGACCATACCATGGTAAGGGGAGGCAAAGCTCGAGTGCCAAAGCCGAGATTGAGCCTGACGATACAACCTAAGCGAGAATCGATACCCAGGAGCCTGTCGGCCGTCCATTTCCGTCTTCTTCCATATTAGCCAGCTCCCTTATCAATTGACTCTGACAAAGAGAACCGAGTCCTCTCCATGTCCGTACCGGCTGACTGATGGATTTGTTCCACCCTGTAACGGTGTTATCGTTAATTTTCAACTAAGTTCGAAGATGCTCTTGTCAGCTTTAAATACATATTATGAAAGGCTGCTGAAATGTGAGCAGGAGCCAATCAACACGTGCCAAAAACCAAAAACAGCAGCAATAATAGATATCTAATTACGCACGTCCAACACAGGCTTTTGACGAATATCGGGATGTCTGTATAGTTTTAAACTCCGTTCAGGCCAATCAAATCTGTGCTATATACAGTATGGGTTTCGTATCGATGTGCGATTAGATTGCTGTTTTGCGGCCAGGTACTACACCTATAATGAGTGTATGTAATTGCCCTGCTGCGGTGCATTGGATGTTAAATGCTGTGGTGCTGACGTCGACTGTCGCTCCCTGTGACATTGGAGGCCAGGTATAATTACACCGCTAGAAAGATATCCTCCAAATGATGTATTGATACCTGTCTCATCTGGTTTGTGATTGGGCTCTTTGCGGCAGGTAGTCGACACCATACTGTAAAAGCTTTGATCATTCTGTGTGATGTATTATTAACACTAAAAATCACTCAACATTTCCCTCTAAAACAGGAAAAATAGATTTCATTTAAAAAGTTTAAAAACGAACTAATTTGTGCACCTATTTTAGTTAATTTCTAATTAGTACCATACTCATCTCATAGATGGCGCGCCCTCCCTCTTTGCACACTCCTGCCACAGTGCGACGTGTATTGGTACTATCATGACAAACAAACATGATTGTATGATTATACAGTACGAAGCCTATACTTGTGTACTGCTTGTCCATAAACATACCCTTCCAATCTAACCTTTTGGGAATCCTCTCCCAAAAAATCCCGTTTTCCATCTCGCTTGCCCTGTTTTTGTTGATCATCCGAAAAAGAACACAACCTCCCTTATGCAGCACTATCGATGGTGTCAGCCCAAGTGGAATAAGACGGATGATTACAGGCAGGGGGGTATAAGCTTTTGTGTGAGTGGATGGAACGTCAAACCAGGGACATTGATCCAAGGGACTTTACCTACCAGACCCTAAAAATTGTGGGCGGTCTGCACTGCGGCGGATGGAAAACCATATCTGGGTATCCTCTTTAATCCTAAGATTTGTCTCATCATCAAAAGAATGGGATGGAAAAGGATCGAATTTGCACAATGAATCAGGAGAAAGTAGAGAAAATATATATACAGAGGGGTTGAGTGCGCAGATTTATTGACGTTTCCTTGATACTTTGGACGGTTCGATGATAGCAATTCTTAGAGTGCACGTAAATGTTTCATTTTACCAGCCGTGTTCACAGCAGAGCTGGAGCGAAAAGTTGTTGGCCAGCCAGAAGCAAACATAGGTTTTTTTGGCATTTTTAAAGATTTATAAGGACCTCTGACTACAACTGCAGGACCTACGTTAAGACACAATGTTAATATTTCAGTAGAGTATCTGACATGAAGATTGATTGAACTGGAATTCAAATACTGTTGTATTTTCATGGCCGATTTAACAAAATAAGAGACCAAAAGCGAGTCGTCGAATAATACCTGCAGTAAAAAAAAACCATTATTGATGAAAATGGAAAGGGCTGAAAATTACAGTAGCTCACGCACTGTATAAAATGTATGAAATAAAACAAACAAAAACATAGGGAATTTTTAATCATCCACTTCAGTGAAAGAAGCGATTGATTATGACCCAAATATGGCTGAATTATTTTTGTTTGCTTTTTATGTGTTTAATGTGCAAATGAAGAACTAACACAATAACTAAAAATTTAACGTATTGCACAATAAACATGGGACGCTAGGCATATCTGGGTTAATACTAAATTGCCCTCTTCAAGTGTTAACTTTTCCTCGTATTTATTAAACGAATTAAACCCATGCATTAGTGACTTACTCCTAAACGATTTATCCTCCATTTAATTTAATTTAATTCCCTCACGCAATTTCAAACGCCAAATCCCTAAAAGGCTGGGACGTTATAGGCATAAAACCGTGTGCCCGTAAATCCAGAAATCCTAAGTTCCCAGAAGTATCCTCGTTAATAATTAGCGCCAGAGATTTTCCGAAACCCATCTAGAGACTTGCAATTCCCTCATAATTATTTCTTGCCAAAACGCCTTAAAGAAATATTTAATCACATCTGAGAGCATCCATATAACATTCCCTGTGCTTTTCCCCCTTCCCAAACAACTCTCTCTCTCTTTGGCTTTTACAGATCCTTCCCCCCTTTTGTTGTCTTGGACCCCTCCCTATATATAGTTCCTTCTTCTTCTTCTTCCTCTTCCTCCTCCCCCGAACCCGAATTACACTTTGCGGAAATAGTTGCCGCCAATCCTTTCCAAGGACGCTGCGCCAGAATGCCGGCTTAACGCCTTGCAAAACAGGGCTCTTGAAAACCTATAGCTAGAGAAAGGGTGGTGGAAAAGACGGGGGTTCCCCGCAATTTCTTCCCTCACGTCTGCCAATTCGATGTCTTCAGCGTCGCATTTTCCGTCCCCCTTCCTATGCAGCACCCGGAGACAAATGGAGGGAGACTGTGTTTACAAAAACACCATCTCTGCCACTTGGACTGGAGGATTCTGGTCCTAGGCAGCCCAGAGGCTGTCAATAAGAGCAAGCAGCTTGCTGAGGTTACAGCAATGTGAGGTTCTTCAAAAAGTGGGAAGAATATTTAAAAAAATTGAAGTTAGGCTGAAACTAGATATAATCGGAAGTAATTTCAATTTTTTGTGACGAAAACTTAAATTTTGACAACCATCCGTCTCTCTGCCAGACTATCGCTCCTATAGATTTATCCGAAGCTGTTTCACTACTGACAGCAGTCAAAGAATGTTTAAATAATGATGGGAACGTCGCACATGACATCTTGACAATGGTGTGCTTGGCGTTAAGGGAAACCGAAATCAGCACGTGGCATGAATGAAAGGCTTGCTTTGATGGATGGAAATTGCGGCATGTGGATCTGTACACGTGGATGTTACGAGCAAGTACCACTACAGTTGATTATAAAGTTCCTGAAATTCCTTCAGAAGCAGTGTCAGAGCTCAGGTTCAATTAAGTGAGCATTACTGTAGGAGTGTAGGTACATACTCTGCAATATTGGTAATTTACGATGTAACCCAAATTATTGTCATACAAATTAGCTTACAACAATAATAATCTTCATATTTTTGATTAACTTACTTTGAACACCCACACATTAATCGGCTATTGCTATTATTGCCCTATAATTATTACATTACTCATGCATGACGCACTCACTTGTTATTTAATCATATCGCGTTGCATAAATGAAAGGCAATGACTGGCCCTGCCATCGACACCGAAATTTCCCCATCGACCCAAAAAAGAACCACAACCCTAATTTACTTTTACGTGTCACATATGTCAAAAGCCTCCGATTTTTGGTGTCAGAAACTAACAGATAACGTCACTCACAATGTACTCAAACTACAATTTGATTTATCACTCCCACTGTACATAATCACCATGCCCTCCAATGATAGCCCTCGGATCATTTTGAACCTGATGCTGCCTGATGCTTCAGCACAAGTTGTTTCGTAATGATTCAGACAAACAGGGCGAGGCACTGTCGTTTAAACCAAAGAACAATCTGACGTCACGGTTTGCCCCGCCTCCACCCGACTCTTCCTTCCAATCATGCCATCGAATGGCTCTGCAAGCATACTACTGCGCATGCTCAGAAAACACGGCTGGTATGACGTCAGATCGTTCTTTGACTTAAAGGACTGTAGATAGATGCATACCTTCCAGGATACTTAACGACCTAACGAAGCTGCGTACACCAAACGACACGTCTACACAAAATGATCCCATGATGCCTAGGAATCACCCTAGAAGTTTGTCCGAATCATTACAGAACACCCTATAGACAGCTCCAGGGAAAGGTCAGCCTCTCTCTCTCTCTCTCTCTCTCTCTCTCTCTCTCTCTCTCTCTCTCTCTCTCTCGAGGATATGACAGAAATCCGACTTGCAAATGGATGGTATAAAGTGCGATGGTGACCTTCCCTAAAGGGAAGACTAGAGTTAGTCCTCCTGCAACAATTAAACGCGGCCCCCTCTTGTATCAAAATTCAGAGGAACAGCCTGAAAACGGCTCCAGGTCGTTAAAACCCAGGCCATTAACTTTTACACCCAGTTGTATCATTTTCTAGGTAATTGGTTGAATTTTCATTGCAGTCCAAACGGCCCGTTGAGTCTGGACTGTCAGGAGAAAAATAGTGACCAAGAATTTTAAATACCGTACTATTCGATCTTCTAAACTGGGAGAGGTCCTAATGACTTTTGTTTGCTGTTGATCCTTCCCCTTCCATCATTTTCCAATGTACGGGTTCTGATCTTAATGGAATCTCCCTTGGAGCATTAAAAAAGATGCCTCAATTTGCATGGCCATGAGGTCTTCTTTCTGCTTGCCAATGCAAACTTCCTCACGATTTACATGTGCCTAGGGAGAGGCTATCCCCATGGGATAAGTTCTTTCCATGAGGCATAAAATCTACTCCCGAACTATTTTGCCGTTCATACGATTCCAATATTTGGGAGCCAAGATGGCCGAAAATGATGTCCGGGAGAGGCGTTTAGGAAACGAAATCATCTATTTTGCATACCATACCTAACTTTTAGTGCCTGAGGCTTCTCTGGCACTAGCTTGTAACTGATGAAGCAGTCGGAACTGATAATTGGTTTCACAACCAGGAAGCATCAATAT
This sequence comes from Catajapyx aquilonaris, assembly GCA_000934665.2. Lineage (NCBI taxonomy): Eukaryota > Metazoa > Arthropoda > Diplura > Dicellurata > Japygidae > Catajapyx > Catajapyx aquilonaris. The sequence goes on from JYFJ02001475.1 coordinate 60,889, forward strand.
TCGTAGCCAAGATGGCGACACATTCGCCAAAACGACGCCTGAGACACGTTTTGGAAAATAAATGATGTGCTTACAGCATAAACTTGATGGTAACTGTTGATGAATTATTAGCAATCATTTTTTTGATCCCTCAGGACCAATGAGGACACATCATGGGAGAAGCTTGGCTACTGAGGTCGCTGTTTTTGGCGACTGTCATCTGTTCCTGCCTGCAGCCGCCAGGAGGGGCCGCCGATGCAAATGGAAAGGTTAGTATAGCCATATTCCATAGCAGCCTTGTCCATAGTTCACAAATTGGCAACACTGCCCGATCCTCACTTGGATGTAGTTCGATTATGCATCTACCAGGTGGCGCACAGACTCCCGCTATGTACAATGCTGCCACCCTGTGGCAGAAAGCAGTACCACATGCACGTTGGTGATAAGTCACCTCAGAGCCAATTTTACACAATTCATGATATCAATTTTAAGCGTTTTAGTTGCAAACTTGTGGAAATGAGTGGGAGTGTCCAATATGTCGAATTTGATGTATTTTTGCAGGATAGCTGGGGTGGCTGGGAAGAGGAGGCTCTTGAAGTGGTGGAAGCCACATCCATGGGCAGTGCTGGATCTCTTTGCGTCACCGAGCAGTTCCGGATGGTACCAGCTCCGATACGAGCAGACGCCTTCGACGCTGCCAGACAAAAAGTGGACCTAGCATCGGCCTTTCTAAGCCATCTTCCATCTCTAGATACGATAGGTAAGTTAAGCAAAAATGCATCGAATTAATATTTTTTTTAGCTGTTGTGTAGAAGCCTGGAGGCTTGTAATTATCTGCATGGATTGAGTTGCCGAGATTTTCCTACCTCGTTATATGCGACATCACCTGATGTCAAAAGTTCACGACTAATTTTATAATGGCCCGCCTGCTTTTAAAGTTCAAGCCAATACATATACACCGTATAATCTCGCAAGTTTGAAAATAGAGGGGGGGCACTATAATTGGCGGAAAAGTTTTTCAAATGAAATGCGTAATTATTATACGAAACAATTTTCTAATTGTCTTCAGTGTTAGTGTTGCAGAATAACCTATTTATTCCGGCCTATTTGCAAATGGAGCATATACATATTCCCAAATGTTCATACTGTAATGGACACACAGAAAACCGTTTCGTTGACTGTAAAGCAACTGCGGTATAGTGTTGTCCCCGCTGCTGAAACAAAGTTATATCAACAAAATGGGATCCACTATAACAAGCTATTTCAACTGCGGCAAAATTACTTTCACTTACAGTACCTCGCTTATACCCCAATAATATGCATTGCATAATACTATCGAAGAATGGAATGCATTGTTGCAATAACTCTTTCGATACAAAACTTCGGTGAACTTTCGCGTCATTTGGACAAGAATCACGACCAATGACTTTTCCTCTATATATTTGGGGGCAAGACTATCTCTATCCCTGTCTTATTTTTTATGTGAGTGGAAGGTGATGGGAGAAGACCATTTTCCAGGTTGAGAAGGAAGATCCTCTCCCGGAGTATTGATTGGTGCTAGGGGTAGGAGGGGTGTAGAAGGTGGCCTTTTCCAAGGTGAAGAATAAGAAGCCTGAGGCTTTCCCCCCCACGCTGTCTTCATCATCCCATCTTCCTTACTTGAAAAGGCGCCTCCAGCATCAATTTTCAACCGGGTCTTGGTTTCATTTGCATCATTTGGTAGTAGATCCGGCCTCGAGCTCTTGACGTGAGGTCCTCACACTATGATAATATGTTGTATACAAAAACATGTGCATATGAAACTTCATGCTGAATTATTTGTTGTTAATTTTTTGCACATTTTTGTTAGCAAACGAATTAACATCTATAAAATTGAAATTATATTCATGTTGTATGGTTTTGCTTTCTGATTGGTCCGCCGTATAACTCGTTCTGCGCAGGTGCAATGGGGGTGGAGGCAGCGCCTCTGGTGGTTGTGAGGAGGAACTATTCATTCGTTCGCTGTCTGCCGGAGTGTCTACATCGCTTCCTCCCGACCCCCGCACCCAGTGAGCGAAGCGAGGGTTTTTCTAGTAATTATTAAAAATGGAACTGCACAAGTGTCCTATACAGGGTGGTCCAACATCAAGTGTCGTTTTATAACGGCGATTAATAGCAGTGATTTTGCGATGACGTAGCAGCGACGAGTAAAATGTCCCACTTCGGCGCATCTTCGGCGCCATCAAAGTGGGCAATTTTACACGTCGCTGCTACGTCAATCGTAAAGCGCTTCTATTAATAGCCGTTATAAAACGACACTTGATGTTGGACCACCCTGTATGTATAGAACTAGATATATCTGGGTTAATTAGGATGAAAGTGTAGTGCAGTGGGAATGAATAGTTTCGTCAATATGTAGGTGGGCAATGAAGTGGGCTTGTGGGTTCATATGATGAGAGTTTTAAAAACTGTGGTATTCAATATTGGTAAGGGTTAAAGCGTAAATGTCACAGAGAGTAAACGAGTTTTTCAGCTAAAATTAGTTTAGGGCATGGGCCTAATAAGGGGTCGTTCGTCCATAAAATAATTACCCGTAAAACTGCATTCCACCAAATTTGCTTTTCTCTTCCGTTAAAATCATGGTTGTAATTAATTATTCCGCAACAGGGATTTTTTTACCTACCAATATGCAACTGGCAGGTCAAAGGTCACGTATGTTCATTTCATGGTACGCAGTTTAATTCGACTCAATAATACTTTCGGCTCCGTTATCTCAAATCCGTTCCTGTCTTCTCTGGTAATCAAAATCGCATTAAGTTCGACTCTCTAATGCCAGCAAAAAATATTACTGCGTATTGATATGAGCCTGAGCCATTCATCAGTCTGAAAAATCGCAAGAAACCGTGCGAAAAATCCGATGAGAAAAATACTGTTTTTTTTTCTTCTTCTTCTTCTCCTTCTTCAGTTCCAGCTGAATTCTACGGAGCTGAGATTTCCCAGAAACTTCCTGGCAAAAATCTAATTTCGCAAGTGTTGCCGTTTGCCAACGAGATTTCGAGATCCTGCCATCTCCAAAACCTATAACTCAACAGACAAGAGTGTTCTCCTTATTTTTTATGTCAGCAGTTGGCAAGCCTGATTTGCCATCAAATATTTCTAATGAGCCACATCAAGATGGGCTACATCTGTTTGGAACAATTTTGCAAAAAAAAAAAATTCGCGAGTCAGTGCTTGACAATAATGGCACTTTACAAGAGGTTAACCAGTGCCAAGTTTTTCGCAAAAAGGGGGGGGGGGGTTAAAGAAAAGCTTAGCAAGCAAGTGTTTTGAACAAAGTGAATAAGAATGGAGAGTTTTAATGCGATTAATTACAGCTGGTTTGTACCAGTGCAGTGAGTTAATTAGGCATTTCTAAACAGGTGAAACCTGCTGGAACATTGAAGCTGATTCGAACATGCGGAAATATCTAAACTTCTGTTGCGAAAGTTGAGCTTTCATTTTCACATAATGGCGAATAATCTAGTTAGTTAGTTAAAATTGAAAACATCAAAGGACGGGTTTCCTGTTGGATCTAGTCTAATCTTTGTTTAGCCTCAAATTTTTTTTTTTTTTTGAAATTCAATTAGTTGCCGTATTTGAAAGCAAAATTCGGGATCAAAAATTTCGGTTTGGCCTTGTAAAATTTATAGATGGAATTGTTTACTAACTCAACCGACTGCGCACCCACACTGGCGCAGCTCTAAAAACATGAACACTTAGCAACAATTCGATTCCCAGTGTGTAAAACATCCAAGGGTACTTTTTCCAACCCTGCATAAACGCGCTATAGATTTTTATCTCCTCTTTTCTAGTCCTCCTAGCGCATTTCAATTTTCGACCGAATATTCCCGTAGCTCTCGTCGTGTTTTCATTTTGCGGAGAGAAAACTCCGGTCCCCGTTTCCTAGTATAAGAAATATATGCATAACCAGAATTGGCGGCCAGAGAACTCTCTTTTTTTTATCCTAGTAATATTCAAGGTAACTGGAGAAACACATTTTCATTTTTATGCCTCCCAAAAAAAAAATGTAGAAAAAGTCTCTATGCCAACCCTTGTGCAGTCTCACCACTTCTTTAACGATCTTCCCTCAGGTGTTATTATGCAAAACCCTACCGCGCAGCTTGAATTAAAGTATTAAATCTACGTCTTGGCAAGGCGACAATTTTGCACAAAAAAACAGCATTTAATTCTACTGAAACTACACCTTGTAAAAATGTGGTTGCTTAATACAGGCCACATTATGAAATTTTTGTGTAACCAGTTTGTTAAAGTGGATTTAAATAATGAAGTTAAGTTTTTTTTTCTCAGAAAATATTATTTTCCATTTGGCTGTGACTTTCTCTTCCAGACACCATTTCGCATCTGCTTCTATAAGAAAATCAATGTCTATCTTGTTAGGAGAGCATTTTATGGCCCGGTTTGCAGCAACACGTTGGAGGTTTTATTAGATTTACTAATGTGTCGAAGGGAAAGGACGGTGAAAGTGGGAAGGTGACATTTTTTTTTCTGAAGCTGAAATGGAGTTACATGTGTTCAGAATTATGGAGTTACAGTGGGTGCTTGCGTTTTTTTCTTTAATGGGAGACTATAAAATATTATGCCAGAAGCTCCAAAGGGACTTTTTTTTAGGCGTTGGCAGTTGGCCATATCCTGTTGCTTTGATGAAACCCTAATCTTGTTCACTTCCATTAATTAATTAGGTTCAGGGAACTTAAGGCGGATATCACATAATATGTAGTAAAACTGCTTGTAGGTAATGTGCATATCAACATACAATGTAGCGGATGCTTTAATCACTGTACATGACTAGTAGATTACTCGCTCTAGTGATACCTGCTCGACCACAATGGGTCTAATTAAAACTGTACGTACCAGGTACGTACATTGTATGGCAAGCTGTAATAGCCACATTATTAAAGCAATGAAAGGTATCAGTACTGGTACATTGGTAGCCAGAGTAATTTGTAAAATGTAATCCGCCCTTTTTTCACACTAAGCTGATTATAATTATTATGAAGCAATTTGGAGCCGCTGATTAAAATATTTGCTACTAACGTTATATCGAATAATAGATACCGGAATGTGATATTACATACTTTAAAAAGCACTTGTCATTAATAGTAGGAATATTAAGGAGATATGGCGAATGTTTTTGAAATATAGGTAAATTCACTGCCAGACAAATAGACCCAGTAAATGGCTGTTATCCTGCAGCGCAATCCAAGCTCTTGTGTGTTATTTTACAAAATGATGTGCGGTAAGCTGCAGACGGGTGGGACTAATGGAAACAATGGGAACAGCTCAGGGGAGGCCGTCACAAATGAAACGTGTACTGTACAACTGGAATGTTAATTTTGTACTCCCGTCAAACAAATACAATTTTGCACAGAAGTGAAAATGCCAAATTACACCAACCCTATATATTTTGTCCATTTTATTATAGCTTTTATTATTATTAAAATTGTTACAGTGTCTATTTTTCGACCCAGTCTAGTATACCTAATGCCATAGTTGCAGCTGAAAATGATGGTCTCTTCTGCAGTAACTATCTCAAAAGTTTCGCATCACAAAAAGGCTGCTAATGAAAAACCAACTTTTCGCATTACCGTTTTTTTTTTCGTACAAAGCATGCTGTATGTTCCGCCAGCATATTTTAAAAAGAGAGGACTAAAAAAAGTTGAGAGCAAACATTGTGGGGGTGAGGATATCAGCTGAAAAATATGTAACCGTAGCTCGTGTGTGTGTGTGCCATCTTCATAATTACACTTTCATAGTGTCCAACAGCGTCATAACACTAATGAAACAAAAAAATTTAAAAATGGGTAGTACCCTGTAAATTCTCACGTCAAAATTTTATAATACTCTTAACTATAGAGTTAACATACCTTACAATAGTATTTTAAAAGCGCACTCCTGGTTTTTTGGGGAAATAAAGGGAGACGCACTGCAGTGTAAAATTACAGCATGAGAAGATTCCCTCTTGGTTACAGTAATTACAGCTTTTTCATTCCCCCCCCCCCCCNCCCGAAAAAAAAGATGGAGCCACGGACACCAGTAAGCAAGTAGGCCATATAAGCGCTTACTAAAAACTTCCGCGCAGAAAATTGGCCCTGCGACCTAGCCTGGAAGTAGGTCAGTTTCATAAATGACTTTTGAAGATTGGCTTTGTAAATATAAAATACTGCGCACTGGATTAGGTGCTATGGGATTACCTAACACCGGGTGTTTCATAATCACCTCCACAATTCTTTGGGGGTTGCCAGCAGTTTGTCTCAGCAGTCTTCACATATACATGGCAAGTATATGCGTCACATTTTAGATAACTTATCGTCATCCAATTTTAATTTTAACTGCGATGTTTCCCAGACAATGGAACACCAGGCTATAACCGCGATATTGGAGATGGTCCAATGCACTCTGTAATTAATTCTAATTATGTCAGTAACAAGGTAGAGGAACCCAAGTGACAACTTTGCCTAAAGTGTTTCTCTAACTCCCAAGAACTTGCAAGAACGCAGTTTGTCCGCATCTTTACGGAACACCCTGTATTCTTTAAATAGCTTTGAGCAGTTTTTACTATTAAAACACTTTAAATCGCGCTTTGATAAGTGGAAATTATTTGACTTGTCAGTCACATGGTTTTGAAGATCTTATGATATGCACAATCGGGTTCAATTAGTTCCGGCCACTTTATCCTGGTCTTGAAGCAACCATTCGCACAGGCCCCACGGTGAGAAGGTGTATGTGTGAAGGGTTGCTTCAAGACCAGGATAAAGTGGCCGGAACTAATTGAAGCCGACCGTGTGTATCAGAATTTAGCTCACATGGGTGACTAAAAGTGTGTGTGTATCTCCTTCAGAAATGGTGAAGGCCTTGGTTCGAGCCCTGGTGGAATCCGAAAGCACGATCCAGTCTGCCCGACTGGTGATTCTGAACTCATCTACAGTGCTGCCCAATCTTCAGGTGAACGCCAGCAGGCCTCGACCTTCTGACCCTCCTGACCCAAGAGTCCACGAGGGTCCTGCCCCTCCCGAACACACCCTAATGGTCCTCCCATGGTCTCCAGAAGACCTGACCTTTTTCCCATCAGCTAACCTGACCGCACCTTACTCGACCTCGCCGCATTTCCCACCTCATGCAGATTCCGACAAGTCATTTCCTGGACGCTGGAAGTTCCCTTACTACTCATGCGAGCACAGGAAGTGGCTCATGTCCTACTCTGTCAGCCTCCATCTTGGAAGCACCCTTAACACCAGAGGAGGGTGAGTAACCATTCCAAAAAAAGAGCGTGATTCGAGTAGACTTTTTCTCAAAATTGGACAGCAACGACATAGAATGTTGTCAATCTCATTTCCGGTTGAGTTTTTCTAGTCCAAACATGTACCACAGTGGCGTAAAAAAATGGGCTTGATTTGTAGCCAGTACGCTGCACCCTTAATGGTGTATTCCCTTTGAAGGTACAGACATGGCGGAAATGTCAAAGGACGACACTGCTCTGCACCTTGCACCAACTTTGTGAGAGTGTTGGGGGGGGGGGGGGGTAGGATGCTCTCCCGGATATATCCACGGCGCAACTGCGTCCGGAATGCAAGTGGTCCGCAAAGTCCAGGGACGGATACTTACCCCATTTTCCTTTCAGACCCAAGTCGTGCATGCTGTTCACTTCGCCACCGGAAAACTAATCCGGTTTAAGGGAGTTAATCCGGGCATTCTGATGCGATTACGAGGGCCTAAGCACCTGTACGGAAATTCATTTGCGTCCACCTCTGCTAAATAAAGGAGGATGCTGAGGGAATGAGTCGTTTTACTGAGGGATATTGAGATTACAAAAGCTGGGGTTAATGGGGGTTGAATTTTTAGGTTGTCAAAAATTGAAGGGTCACACGCTGAACAAGAATGCAATTTAAATTTAAGTTTAAAATAAGCATACTTGGTGTAATATTTCAATAAGGCCACTGGACTTGTAACGGGTACTAAATAAATAAATAAACAAACAAATAAATAAATATTTCAGATCTAACAGCGCTTTGAGTGTGGACGTTGATCTGTCCCACATGGACATCAACCAGTGCGACCCACTTCTAGACTCACATGGCCGTCCAATTTCTTCCTACATTACACAAATCACGGTTTTCGCCGGAACTCACAAGTGTCACCGGCTGTCAACTACGGTAAATATGTCAACGTAACAAGTGATATCAAAGAGAATTTTCCTTAAGAGTATACCAGGCAGTAAGTCAGATATAATCCGGTGAACTTTCTCTGTTATAAGTCCAACCACCTGCGAAACTCTCCCCCTTTTCAAGGTCACTCCCCATCCGACTTTATTACTCCCCAGTCTCAAGGTCATTAAAGAGCCAATCACTGCTCGCTCCCCCATTTCAAGGCCATGTTGATCGATCCTATGGGAACGCTTCTCCTGAAGCAGGTGAGCCAATCAAAATGCAACTTACTCTGCTGATGTCCCAAGGCTGCAGTGAAACTTAATCTAAAATGTATCCCTAAGGCTTGTAAGCCAATCAGCCTCGTTTTCCTCAAGGTCATTAGAAAAGCAGATGTGTGCAATGCAGCACGGATTATGGCTTTTTTTTACTGCCTGGTGTTTGTAAGCTGGAAAGTACTCAAAAATTCGTTCCATGTTCTTATCAGTGTGTGTTTCGACCCGGACGAGGTTGGACACGAGGCAGTTACGAATGTCACTGCAAACCAGGTTTCTACGGTCGAAACAAACAGCGGGTGTTCAACGGGACCTTGGTGGAAGGTAAATAAAAAAAAACCGCAGGTTTCCTTAATTGAATCAACATCGCTCACAATTTTCACTCATTAAAGGAAAACATTTTCCTGAGGGTGTGGGGTACCTGTTGAGTCTCAGAATGAGACCAAATTTGATTTCATTTGCCGTCCTGATGACCTTTTCCAACAGTGGCATGGAGAGATAGGGTGACCCACAAGAGCAACTCGTATGAGCTGCTATTTGAGTGCCGAAGATGTGCTTATGGATGTCCGGACTGTGTAGACGACTCACCTTGTCTAGCCAGCTACAACTGGGCTTTCAGGTAAATGTTCGACTGTTGCAAATTTTAGCAATTACTAGTAAAATGTTGGTCAACGTCCTTTCGAATATTTATCCTGACTATTCGGTGCCACCAATGCATCTCCCTTGCACAGTTGGTGGCCTATTTGCCAGGAAAAACTTTTTCATCCTGTGCTGTGTACAAAACATGCATAACCTTCAGGAATTTACGACATTTGTCACTTAAAAATTAATTGCTTTAATAAATAGCATGTTGTGAATGACTCCTTAACTAAGTACGACTGTAATTAAAGGTAATGACTGCAATTAATATTATTCCCCCGTTGGTTCCAGAACAACTCTCCTAGTAATTACAGTCCTGTGCATCATAACGACGCTTATTATGATCGCCTGCACGTACAGCTACAGGCGGATTAAGGTCTTCAAAGTGGCAAGCCCTATCTTCCTGTGCATAACGCTTGTCGGCTGCAGCATAATGTACGGAGAGGTAAGGTCTCTCTCTTGTTCATTGTACCAGTGCACATTTCTAAAACGGACCTGGCACTTCCAGATGGCAGCAATTTTCCCGGTTCTGGACAAGTATTCCTGCATAGCTACAAAATGGACGAGACATCTAGGTTTCTGCATCACATACACTGCCCTTTTAATGAAAACTTGGCGGTAAGAATTTGTCGACATGTTGATGCGTTAAGGGTTTAACTATTGCTTGCATTGGCAGGGTTTCGTTGACTTATCGTGTGAAGTCAGCACACAAACTGAAGCTAACGGACAAACAGTTGCTGCAGTGGATGTTGCCCATAGTTTTAGTCATGGTGATATACTTAGGCAGCTGGACATTAGGCGCACCTCCGCATGCCGAGTACATCTCGGACGGAGCTGGTCTCCGATTCAAACAATGCAGCTACGACTGGTGGGACCATAGTTTAGCAATAGGTAAGTCAACAATGCAAAACTAACAACGTCTATGATTCCAACACAATATTGTTGCAGGAGAAGTCCTGTTCCTCTTGTGGGGCATCAAGGTGTGCTACAATGTGCGCAACGCTGAGTCTTTGTACGACGAGGCCAGGTACATCAGTTGGGCAATTTACAACATCGCCATTGTTAATATCGTCATGGTCTCCATACAGTAAGTACTGCGAATTTCAATGGTAAACCGCTTTTGGCATGCCGTCTCTCTCGAGAAATCAGTAGACTGTAAAATTCTCGCTTTTAGCCATTTGCTTCCAGTAATATTTTTATGGCCCTCTCCGAGACTTGGTATTGATTTCACTTCCAGAGATATCAACACTTGCATTCGCACTAAACGGCCCCCTAATAGGTCTCTTCAAAAATTACTTCTCGGGAGCATTTACGAGCGTTTTAGACGACAGCCTATTAAAACTTGCAAATGCGATTCAAGGTGCAATGCGAGCCTTATACTTCCTTGGGACAACCTCTTTTATCGTTTAGGAGGCAGTGGCAAAATGTGTCTGAGCATCGCACCTTCTTGTTATCAATTATTATGATTATTCGTTTTTACATCAGTAGCAAACCTACAAAGAACGTGAGAAAAGTGAGGTACCATGACGCATGATGTTTCATCTATAGACCTGGAGTATATTAAATGCGACTCATAACCTTCATATACGCTTTCTGCGAAGTGGTTGCGCTATTTTGGATACATCCTGGAAAATATGTCATTAAAACTCAATCCACCTAAATCTCTCGGCTTTTTGATGCTCCTCATTATTGCAAATTCTAAGAATTTCCAGTGAAAGGCAAGTAAAAATACAACAGCAAAATAGGACATCGAAAGCGACAGGAAATATTTGAATGCTACAATGAGGCTATATCAGACAGTATCACGTACTACGCAGTGATATAGCTGATTGTAAAGAGCTTACACTGGCACAGGTAGCAATTTGTACAGCTCAAAACCACATCATGCATCGCATATCAAAGTGAACATATTTAGAAAATGTCAAATGTCAAGCCTAAAAATAATTCTGACGCAGTATCACTCTCACGCATTCCAGTATACAACCTCTGCATAATTCCTCTTCATAATTTAGACCTAATTAAGATATTGATCATACGCTCCCAACAATGTATACATTCGCCAAGCAAAACACAATGAACTTTATAGAATAATTAGATCACATTTTTTCTCCCTCATCCTCCCTCGAGACCTGGTTTTCCCTTGACGGCACAGTCACGTACACTGCATCCGAAAAGAGACATGACTGCGGGGAAAACTGTTGTACGGGCCCTCCCAAAAAAGAGCATTCGGATGGTCTTAATGATTGCCCCACCCAACCTGATTATTCAGAGCGGGTAAGGGTGAGCAATTGCATGGCACAAATGAGCTCTTCAGTTGAACCCCAAAAAAAGCATCATTAGTGTATACCCATTTGGATTAAAAATAGGAGTCGACTTACAGTAAATAAAAATTACAAAATTCAAATTTATAAAAATTTCAGCTTCTGGTGTCGTTCATCAGGGAACTTGAATTAAACCCTCTATTTTGTCCAGTAGATGGCTTTTTACTGGTCCCAGCACCGGGTGGGGATATTTGTCAGCATGCTATAAAACAGGACATTCACACACAAAACGGCTGGGCTTCCAAATGAAGGTTTCGGATATTCGCTCGGACCAGGCCCATACAGAGGTTACCACCCCCTGTTATGGTGATGGTGGGCTTTTTTTTATTTAAAAAATGATAGCAATTTGTCCTACTCATGCAGAGAAAAGGCGATGGCATTATAAGCATCGTGTTTGCTCGGGCTCAACAATCGGGTTATGGCCTTCTCAGCATGTACACTACGGTATGTAATGAAAGTGAAGGTTGAGAGAGGGAGGTAATGTAGGTGTTTCATTAGAACAAAGGTAGTGGCGCAGAATAAGCATATTAGGATAAAGAACGGTATATGATGGTATCAACTACCACGTTAGCGGATCAACAAGTTTAAATCCTAACTAACTTTTATCTCTCTTCTTTTCCAGCTTGTTTATATTCCCCCATGCAGGTCCGGATATTAAGTACCTCTTGGGCTTCCTTCGCACACAACTCAGCACAACCGTTACTATCGCTGTCGTTTTCGGACCCAAGGTATCATCACTTTTCTTTTTATGGTGGCTATTTTGAAACTTCTTTCTTTTTTGGAGCGGTACAAAAGTGTGCCTTCCTGTCTCCGCAGTTTTATCGTGTGATCAAAGGCTTAGGAGATCAGTACGACAACCGTGCTAGAGCCAGGGGAGTGACAGCCTCGTTTTCTCTAAACGGAATCGGACTGGTCAACGAGGAGACACCAGATTTGTTCCAAGAAAATGAAGAGCTCAAGGTACGTCAACATGTCACAATGTTTATCATACATACTCCTTCAAGTCAGACATATGTGACACATAGTTCTTACGCAGCATCCCAACTCATGGTCGTTAATTCCAAGCACCTACTTCTTTTTCCCACCCTTTTATTGGATCGTAGCTGGAAGATTTTTCTTCTTCTTTGCACTCCTCTTCTTTATCCTGGGGGCCTTAGCAGGACTCTTCTCTTTTATACGGGGACATCTAATGAAAGGGGATGGCCTCCAGTGAGTCTCCTAACGGCCTTCCTACACAATCTGCTTCTCCCGGATGGAATTTCCACTAACTACAAAGTGTGGCACTAGGCCTAGGAATTCTCATTTAAGATTGAAGAGTGATACAGTCGGACGTTAGTTACGGATAGTGTCAACTTCATGCTATCAAAATTATAGTCACTTGCAAGTTGACAAGCATCGCATGGTGTTCCATTTTGGCTTACTAAAGTTTGTGACGCTTCTCATAGATGGCAGTGGCGTCTGCTAGGTGTGGACCTGGGGAGTTATCTTTTGTGAGAGTCGTGAAACTGCCTGGCTGCAATTATTTATCTAAAAAAAACATATTACTTAGAACAAACTTTTGATTTGAGATGTAGGCAATACTAACACCCTTCAATTTGACAGGAGGAGCTTCAGAAACTGGCTGCACAGATAGAGTTCATGAAGATCGTACACATGGAGATGAACAACCGTCACCTGAAGCCAAAGTCGAGCAGCTACTTCAGTCCTAACAGCGCCAACACCGCCAACTCCAACCCGAGTCCCCTGGGAAAGAACTCTGCTTTCCTCAAACTGGAGAGTGGGAGTGGGGAGATCCCATCCTCCCGCCTCTCCCCAGCGGCCGAACTTCTCAGCGAGCGAGTATGACTAATAGTGAATAGTGAGGAGGTCTGGCTGTGACCCAAGGGCCGCCCCGGGACGGCCCTCCGTCGACGTTCCCTTGAGACGCACCCTCACCACTTTGCTGCTTCATACTTCTAGTCACATATGCGAGGTTTTTCCCTTTGTTTTATTTTGTATCACGATCACGGATTTGTCACTTTCCCACTTTCGTGAGTGGCCAATCCGAGTTCTGCATTTTTTTTCTTCCAGAAAATGACACTTGTAGGAATGCCCTTTCTGATCGGTGCACAGTACAATGTGCAGAGTTTCTATGAACAAACGCACTTATAAGGAGCCAGTATGCACATGCTACGTGCAGTACAGTATGTTAGGTTTGCTACCAAAAGCGGATAAACGCACATTGAGCCGTTTTAATTTCATGCGCTAACTTGAGACATTTTCAACAAAATGGCAGGTCATGCAAAAATGGAGTTCCATGCAAGGTGACAGTTTCACATACGTCTCCAGCATGAAACAATAGTTATGATCATATTCATTGTCTTATGAGGTCATCCAACTGCAATTGACTAAGTCTAAAAGGTGTGATGAATAATGTAATGACATCCACAGGGGGGGCTGAATGTCTGATTCACCCTATATTGACCTTTACTTTAGAAGGTGACACAAATGGCATCTCCAACAAGCACCAACTCGAACGATCCTAGAGACAGGATATGAAGATGTACGACCATTCTCCAAACCATTCTCATGGATTAGGCATCACTTTTACGAGGTTCCGATTACTTATGCATCTACCAAAAAAGTGTCAGCCCATACCATTACATCCAAACTGGTTTTGGGAACAGGTCTTTTTGACACTTACGGATTGTGGAGAATTTACGATATTGAGGAATCGCCATTTCAGCTCACCTTGCATGGAAACCCCATTTTTTGTGTATAAAAATCACCAAGCTGACCCTGCAATTTGCACCACGACCTCTCAAAGGAATTCTAGATGAAATCGAGTCAATGAGACATATCACAAGATGCCTTTCCTCCACAGCTTCACCCATTGACTATGATTTCAAATCACACAAAAAAAATCGACTTTACTATAAAAAAGGGGGTTTAAAAAATGCGCCTCCTCACTATTCAACAACAAGTGAAATGTTTCGGACGCGACTTTAAAAATCTGTGAGAATTCAGACTTGTGTCCTGATTATAACGGTTATTTTTCATTTTAACGACCGCGACACTCAACAAATTTCGTCCAGTGGTTTTTCTCTTTACTTCTTCCCCTACTATGTGTTCGGTACCAAGCACAAAAATGGACTGTACTGTATATGAAGACTCTTCCTGTGCACACACTTCTCGAATCCGGGAGAAGGGGACATTTTTTTATTATTTTGACTCACTATTTACTTTTTTGAAGAGAGATATTTTGAGACTGATTCTTCAATTTTTCTGTAGTTTTATCCTTCTGTGCTCAGTGTACACGTATTGCGACCCTTTGACCTTCCTCCCTGGGCACCGAAATGACGCTTCCATTATCACGTGTCGTGCAGGTTCTTTATATGTGTGTGGGTGTGTGAGTGTATGCATTCATGAGCACTGATAGTAATTAGTGCTCAAGAATGTAATTAACTGTTCTTTAGAGTGAAGACTAATGGTTTAGAAAGGAGGAAACTGTGTGATGATTGTAACCCATATTTTTGGTCCTCGTTGTGTTTGCTCGTTCGTTAGAAATTCTATAGTGCACTCACTTGCAGGGGTGGTGTAATGTACAGTGTGTATATAATTATTGTGAGTAAGGCTGTGGTATTTAAAAACAAAAAAAAATAAAGGCTATTGATTCAATGTCATCAGTAATATTTATAACCCTAGTCGTAGTGGGTCTAATTTGCAGATGTGTTTTAATGATGGGTGTGACCACTATTGCTCATTATCATATGTATAAATCACTAATATTGGAATTAACTAGGGTTATAAATAAGGTGCAGCTCTTTTTTTCTCCTTCTTTCTCGATAGCCTGAAGGTGAATCAATAGCCCAATACCAAATGGGACTTTTAATAGAGTAGGGCACGGTCAGATAATGGACACGACAATGGCCACCAATGAGAAGTTACCACTTCAGGGAATGTATACTTATAAAAATATTAATACCTACTTTGTGAATCACCAGTTTAGGGTACCACCTAAGGCTGTTCAGTAGATTTTTTTTCTTTCCCTATCTCCAGTCTACAAGGCTTCTATAAATACTCGCAGATTGATCAGCTAATTTCAATATTAATATAAGTCACTTGGTAGGGCTTAGAATCAAATTTTTTTTAGCTCAGGTTAGTAAGAAAAGTGTGTCAACTTTTTGACTTTTGGCGTAAGTTTCCACCCCTGAAGTTTTAATCTGTACAAAAAAAATTTGCTGCGCTCTTTTTTGTCTCTTTACGTTTCTGTGTACATAAAGTACTGTATTTAAAAAAGAGAGATTTTCTAGTACTTACCTCCTCGAACGGTCGACAATAAGTGAAGCGCACGCTGATTGGTTGAGCGGAAGGTCGGTGTCCTTTTATAAAAAATCATCTTCTTGAAAAGAATTTATCTGTTGGGAGGTAACGTGTACCAGAGATTATGTCAAAACTTCGTCGACACTTATTTCTGCGTAGATTGAAAGGTCATTTGGATTTGGGGGCAAAACATTATTAATTTTCTCTGATTACTCAAGATTGTTACCATTTGATACTTGATTAGGAAAACTGCAGAACGTATTAAAGTGATTTCTTACTATATTGCATGGACATACACATTAATTGTTGCATGTAACAACAGGTGGAAGCAACTGATTGCAGGCATGTCAGTCGCTCCACCTGTTGATGGATATGCAAGAGTTTATGCAATATATTGTACTTAATAAATTTTTATCTGGCGGTAAAGCACATTTACATAACTTCTTTCGTACAAATTAGCAAATTTTATGCAGATTTGAAGTACATGTTAGGTCCAATTCTGACAAGGAAAAGACGGCATCAATGTTGTACAACTATACTGCCTCATTTTTGAATGTGTAATCAAATAAGTAAAGATTTCAATCTTTAACATTAAGATATCGGTATATTTCACCATTATGAGTCTTCGGTCCAGAGATTACTAGCCAGCATTTAAAATCAAATAAAACCGACATAGTGTAGCACTATATACTAATGGAATATATTGTACATTGTTAGATACGACTCGATTGTAACGCCCTGTAAATATGGGCGGACACTTGTAAGTAAACACCGGATAAGAATCCGGACTTGAACTGCGCACTTGTACCATGGGTTTAGTGTACAAAGATATTGTAACTTCTTTTGGAAGAGGGATAAAAAAATGAGCTTTTATAAATAACGCTCTCTGCGATATGACGAATTTACACAAACCATATTTATCGTTTAAAGATCGCAATTATTGTACATATCCAGCATTTTGACTCTTTTTTGTAAACCAAAATAATACAGTAGGATACGGATATGTAGATGACATGTAGATTTTTGCTGTTGATGTATTTGATGTGAGTGATGTTTAATCAAGTTTTGAGCAGTAATCTCTGGGCTCAGTTGACTTTTAAAGAATCTGAATCCGCAGTGAGATAAAGTCGTTTTGATGTGCCTTAACAGCCCCATAACTTCAATCTGATCAGATTCAACCTGCGCAGGAATAGTATATGCAACCCATATATACGTTGGATGAAGGAATTCACGTTCCATTTTATGGTGTGTACCGTTTTACGGTGTCCTGCTGTTTTGTGTGTCGCTCCGGATAACAAAAATATACATACATACTGTGTATAAGGCGTACATGCTACAGCATGTATTGTTAAAAGAACTATTAGTGCCCGATTATAAACTGTATACTTGCTGGGAAATAGCAACTTTTTGGTTGGTTAATAAAGCCAGTGAAAATATTGTTGTTGGATTGTTTTCAGAATGACCGCCATCAATATTGCAGCACTATCAGTTATGTAAGTGATTATTATTTTATTCTGATCTCGGCTTTGTTGTCCGTCACTATAATGTAATTCGTTGCAGCTGTTTGTTTGGCTGTGATCATCTGCAGCATGTTGCAATGTAATCCCAGCTAAATAAGGTACTCTATCCAAGTCCCCCACCGTATGATGTTAGGGAAATAATGGTTGGTTAGGTTAGGCAACGAGATTTTTTATTAAAAAATCAGGCTGTTGAATCCAGCCATCTTCATATTGTCATATCACCACCAACCCCAGTATGTTCAAGCAAGATTGTGAAATTAAAATTCCAGCAAACTTCATTAGACACTCACGCTGGTTCATATAATTTATGACCTATTATGCACTTAATATCGGTGATTAGCAGTTTAAAGTGCAGTAGATCGGGTGTTATCTTCTAAGACCGTCGCGTCGCACAGTGGGCGCGGAGCCCAGTTTAGGACGACATAAATAGGTTTTGCGAATTTTATCAAAACATCCATTAAGGAACAGTAAATGAAAGACAAGACTTCCACAATGACACTTGAGATTGGAAATTGGAAAACACTGCCCCTTTTTTTCTATGTGGAGGCCGACACTTTGCCCCTCTTCCGTTTTCGATTTCGCGATGCGTTTCATGCAGTCATTACAATATTCCCTGGTTGTCATATGCGTGGGTGAAAATGGCTGAAATGATTTTTCCTGCATGATTTGACGACGCACTTGATATTTAAGCACAAATATCCTCTGGTGAGAATTTAGCTTATGTTATTTTTATAAAAACACTTGACCCCTCCTTATA